>RJWH01003761.1:0-25952 GCA_004363575.1 Solenodon paradoxus | reverse complement strand
CGCCCAGTAAACTGAAGGTGAGAGCTCCACCTTTCCCGAGCTCAGCAGCCGGGTGAGCGCAAGCCAGCAGTGGGTCTTCGGAGCTGAGGTAGGGCTGGGAGGAGCTGGAGGGTTTTGTTCCTATGTGTCACTGACATTCCATGTCCCCAGCTTGCTGAGGGGCAGGGCTCTGGAGCAGAAGGGGCTGTTTGGGGAAGGCCTCCCCATGGAGGAGCCCAATTCAGAGGCACCATCGAAGCACTGAAGAGAGCCGGAACCCTGAGACTCGGGGGTCCCCAGGCCTGTGAGGTGCCAGGTGTGGCTTTCTGATTCCATGCTGGTCGGCTGAGAGCTCAGCCCCTGGGGCAGGGCTGTGTTGGGTGCACCTGTGTCCCTGAGCCTGACCGGCTGGCACAGTGCGTTTGCTCGGTGCCCTTCCCTTCTGGGGAGTCATTTTTCTTAGTGGGTGAACCCGCGAAGATGTGGGTGCATGAGGCCGGGAGCAGCAAGATTGCTGGGGTGTAGTGGTTGTCACACATCCCATGCCAGGGCCTGGCCACCGTAAGCAGTTTCAGGCACTAAGAAGCTGGAGCCATGGGGTGAGGTTGGTGCCGTGTCAGCTCACATGTTTGGAGCAGCCCTGCGTGCCAAGCTCAGAGGTGGCACTTGACGCATTTGCTCACTTCATCCTCACCTCATCAGGTGTGGGTGACTTACAGCCCCATTTCCCAGGTCACACTGACGCGTGCTCATCGGGGCTTCTGGTAAACAGCGAAGCTGGAGTTTGAAGCCAGGGCCCAGCTACTGCTGCTCTTCTGAGGGGCCGGCCAGGCATTGGGAGCGAAGCCACAAGTGTCTTGGACACTGGGGGCGAGAGAAGACAGTGTCCCTGATGCCCCCGTGCCCATGTGGCACGTGCAGTCAGCGGTGTCAGACACTGTCTGGACCTCCAACCATGTGACCCAGATCGTCCACCTGGTGGCGGGGACTTCAGAGTGAAAACCTGTGGCTTCAAATAGGTTTCTTTTTCCCAGACTAGTTAACATATCTACTCCTCGTGTACAGGACTGGTGAGCCCTGAAGCAAGTCTGCGTTTCGTCAGTACTGTTTGCACCTGTGTTCTGTCTCCGTTTTGACAAACAGCCCAAGTAGACGCTGGGCGTGTGGGAGCTCTGGGCACCGCCCTGGCAACTCTTGTTTTAAAGGGAAAGGCAGGCAGGAATGCAGGTGAGCAGGTGGGCAGAAAGAGAGAGGAGGAGAAAGCATTTCATTCCATTTTAATTGTTCACACTGGTTGTTCCCTCCGACCCAGGACTCAAACCCAGCGGTGTGTGGCCTGTGCTCCTTCAGAGGTGACTGACCCAACCACTGCTCCACAGGGCACACGCATCTTGGCAACTTTCCTGTCCATCTAATATTATTCCCAAATCAGGCAGGAAAAGAAAAATAAACTAGTGAAACCAATGAGGCAGAAACTCCAAATCGTGGTTTGTGGGTGACAGTCGGAAACACCGCTGCCTTTTTATGCCTCCAGTGCAGAGAGGCCCCATGGCCGAGCAGTTGTTTTCAGTGGGTGTTTCAGTCAACATTCGGGTCCCAGCAGGGTCGGGGAGAGCATCTTCCGCAGCCTGACCCAGCCAAGCTGCACCAGCAGCCTGGTGTGAAGGATCAGTGTGGAAGGCGGGCAACGAGGTGCTCGTCAGGTGCTCACTCCCAGAACCCAGAAGCTCTCCCATGGGACCTGGACTCCACTGGGAAACCGCCCCTCCTGGCTGGCCCCAGCGAGGCCGTCCAGTTGTGGCGGCCCTGCTCCGGGCTCCGTCGGGCCACGCTTGTCTCACGTCCTCCCTCGGCAGGAGCTCAACCGCACGTGCCGAGCCATGCAGCAGCGGGTGCTGGAGCTCATCCCCCGCGTCTCCAACGAGCAGCTGACGGAGGAGCTGCTCATGGTCAATGACAACCTCAACAACGTCTTCCTGCGCCATGAACGGTAGCCCGAAGCCCTCCCCTCCTCCCTCCAGCCCGTGCCCTCAGCGGCCCTTCCCTGCCAGCGTCAGGCCTGCCCTGTGTCCCTGCATCAACCCTGGGCTGCCATGTGGCCGAGCACACGCCCACACAGGCCTGGTCTGTCCTTGCTCACTCTGCCACTGCCTGGCTCCAGGGCCTTTGACAGTCACTTAGCGAGGGCTCTCTGCCGGCTACATGGCAGTCCTGGCTGACTAAAGCAGAAAAGGAGCCTGTGGGGAGAGTAGCCCTTTTAAAGGGATAGATTCCTGATTCCAAAGAGGAGGGAACCGGTGAGGCCTCCCAACAGAGCACTCTAGGGAGAGAAACTCCCGGACCCTGTCCCCCCAGAGTTGCCATCAGCAATGGGGTAGTAAGGGGACCCCAGACGCTTTCCAGCTGGGCACCATCTGCTCCCTGAGAGAAACTGACGGGCCCAGTGGTGCCCGTGGCTGCAGGTGGGAGAGAGCCCCTCGAAGGCAGCCCCGCGGGATCACGGAATATGGGGTGCTCTATGGAAATATACAGGGCGGGCGCTGGACCTGCAGAACATGTCCCCCCACTTTGTGTCTGTAAAACAAGGCTCCTGGTGGCACCCAAGCCTGAAAGCACTTGCACCAGGTATCCAAGAGGACACTAGTCATCCCGCCTCCTCGACTCGTTCATGTCGTGTGTCTTCTTGTACTTCTCTCCAGCACAGACTGACTGAGTCTTAAGTCAGCTGGGCTGCTGGGCCCTTGCCGGCGCATCTCCCACCTCCTGCTCGTGGGCCCATGGAGTGAGTCCCCCTCCCTGCCATTTCAGGCTGTAGGCCCAGCCTGGGGTGACCGCCACCCCGCCAACACCCACGGTCATGAGGCCTAGCATCTCCCTCTCCAGCTGACAGCCCTTCACACCCAGTGCCTTTACTTGATCCCCACATCCGGGAAGCAGCTTCCACCATCACCCCTTTCACAGACACAGATACAGACGTTCAAAAGTGATATGATTTACCCAGGGTCACACATGTAATAAGTGACAGGGCTGAGTGTCTAACAGATCCCAGATCAAGGTCTTCTCCACCCGCCTCACCAGGCCTTTGGCCTATCTGAGGGCAGTAGGGGCTCCCGCAGCAGCTAAGAGAGCGCATCTTTCTTACACTGCAGCGGAGGCCCACTGGCACACACAGCTGTGCGTGTGGGCCGAAACACGGTCCTGTCTCCGCTGCTGCCCCCGTCTGCTGTTCTAGTCCATTCCTGTGCCTGGTACTGCCTGGCCTTACCCTGACCATCCAAAGTGGGACTCTTCCAGATGCAAGAGGGCACTGTTAACAGATCCCTAGGACAGTGGCCATAAAGCAGGTCTCCGGGGCGGGACAGGATGCAGGCTCACCTCACGGACCACTGCGCTGAGACCCTCAGTGTGGAAAATGCTGCCTGGCCCCTGCGGAGGGCCGCTCCCTCTGCCTCCCTGACTCCGACCTTTTCTGTCTTGTAGGTTTGAACGGTTCCGAACAGGCCAGAGCACCAAGGTAAAGGCCTCTTTTCTCCGACCAGGTCGTGCCCCTGTGAATGAACCAGCAGATGTGCCCCTGCTCATCCAGCTCAGAAGAAAGTCCCATTCTAACTTCATGTCACTGTCCCTTTAAGGGAAATAAGGCTCTGCCCAAACTGATGCCCCAGGGTCTGCCCAGCCTCCCAGGGAGCCTCCATGTCATTGCCAAGGGGAGGAAGAAAAAGTCCCCAGCTGCCCAGGGCCTCAGCAAAGCCTGCTGGCACCAGCACTCCAGGCAGAAGGAACTGAGATCGAGGGCTTGAGGGCTCGAGGGTTATGGCCACATCTCCTTTCCCCACAGGCGCCAGGTGAAGCCCCTGAGGCCAACCTGATTGAAGTGGGCCCTGACCAGGCAGACTCTGGCAACCTCTCGTCCCAGCTGGCGGGAATGAGTAAGTGTAGTGGGGACCCTGGCTGAGAGTGCCCCTGCAGTGTGGTGGGGGGCCTTCCTGTTCTGCAGCTGGAGCTGGAATGCCCAGGCCTGCCTTTGGGGCCACAGGCTGATCCTGCTGCACACTGAGTATCCAGGAGAAAGCACATGGGACTGTCCCTCATAGCCCCCCAGATCCTGAGCCCTTTGTGTCAGAAACCCCCGTTCCTCAACACTGAGTCCCATGGCCTGAGTCCTTGAGGTGACCCAGGCGAATCACTGAATGCCCTGTGTCCCTCTTCCCACCCGTGTGGGCAGGTACGGGTCCTCCTCACAGGTGGGCGTGAGGACCATGCAGGACCAGAGCGTGCTACCACAAGTTCACGAGCTCATTTTCACATTGCTGACGGCCTGCTTCCTGACGGGCCCAGGACATCACTTCTACCCATTTTCAGTGGCTAGCATTGTATCTGAAAAACTCAACTGCACGTCCCCTCACTGCCCAGGTGCTCAGCCGCCTCTGCCAGGTCAACTGGGCAGCAGTACCTGGCCAGCAGGTGGCTGCCCGTCCACATACAGGCCTGTCACCTCCCAGCCAGGCTGTTTCTCCAGAACCAAGCCTGGGCCTGGCAGGGGAAGCTCGGCTCACACACCAGGACAGCGGGCGGCTCTTCACATGGCCTTTTTATCCCACAGACCTGAGCAGCAGCGTGCGGGTGGGCCTGCAGTCCCTGGAGGCCTCTGGCCGGCTGGAAGACGAGTTTGATATGTTTGCGCTGACACGGGGCAACTCCCTGGCTGACCAGCGGAAAGAGTGAGTGCCCCCACCCCCACCCCCAGTCTCTGCAGCCTCGGGCGCTCCCTCTCCAGGGAGAGCCTCTTCCAGGACCCTGAACCTGCCTGCTGGTGGGCACACCATGTGGAAAAGCTCATATACCCTGTCTTCCCTCAGGATGGAGTGCCCCTACCCCCCGTCAGTCCGGCACGACCCAGAGAGCCCACAGCAGGGCTGCGTGCTGATCCCTACCCCTCCTGATAGATGAGGAAGTAGACACTGGTCTGCTGTGCCCCGGGTCAAACAACCAGTGCCAGCCTTCAAAGGCTGGGAGCCCAGGGCACCATCCCCAGCCCAGCCCAGCCCAGCTCCTCTGCTGCCCGACTTGTGTCTGTCCTCTCAGCACTGGAGCTGAGGTTTTGTCCTTTCAGGGGGCACACAGCCAGGACCAGCCTTGCCTCGGCTTCCAGGCCGGGCTCCGTACAACCTGTCAAGGAGGCAGTGTGCTGAGCTGCTGTCAGCCCTGTGCTTAGGACCCCAGGGCTGAGCTCTGGGCTCAGCAGTCCTGGCCCAGGACAGCTCGGATTCAGGGGCCTCAGAGGGACCAGATCTGTGCTCCATGCCAGCAAATCCAGTCCGCTTGGCAGCAGCCCCCAACCTGAGTCCACAGGGTTGCACGTAGCCCACGCCCCTGACTGCAGCAGCCTGGGCAGGGCAGAATCTTCAGTCTGGGTCCCTGGGACCAGCGGCTCTCAGTTGCCATGGAGTTAGTGGCCTGTGAGCTGTTGCAGGTGGAAGCTAATGACTCCATGAGGACTTGCCGCCTGGCGGGCAGCCTCCCTTGGAGGCCCCGGCATCAGCCACTCTGGGGTGCCCCTGGCATCTAGCCTGGCTGAGGCTTGCTGGGGCACTGTCACTCCTTCGGGGGGTCTGGGGCACAGGAGCGCACAGCAGAGCCTGAGTCCCCAGGAGACACTGCCGTGGGCCACTCCTGCACAGCACCGAGTGCTGTCCCGAGGGGCATGCAGACCTCAGCGTGGAGGAGCCCCCTCACCAACTCAGAGAGCTCAGTGCTGGGCAGCAGCAGGGTCGGGAAGGCCATTTCAGGCCTGTGGAGCTGGTATGCAGGTCTCAAAGACACCGGCTGGGGTGGGTGGGCAGGCATGTGTCCTGCAGGCCTTTCCTGGGGTTTGTTTGCAGAAAGCGCTGCCTTGAGTGCCTCGTGCTTTGTTCTCCTGCCTGACGCCCTTGTGCTTCATCTGGACCTTCTAGCACTGCTCACCTGACTGACCTTGGCCTCCCCTTTCCCCTTGCCTTGTTCCTGGGGCTCTGGAATCCTCTGCCCACCCAGCATCTGGCCCCACCTGCCATTCTGCGGCCCTACTTCTGCTCCCCTCTGACGGCTCCAGCCCAACCACAGCTGGCGCAGCTGAGGCCTCTCCAGGCCCCTCCTCTGGGGATCTGGGCAAGCCAGTCAGGGGCAGCTTAGCCAGCTTCAGCGGGTGTGGGAATGCTCCTCCTTGTCCCGAGGACACACTCCACCTCCTCCCCAGTACCACTGTGTCTTCCCCAAGAAGCACTGACACCAGCCCTGCCCACCAGCCTCCCAGACGTCTAGGAGAGCCCTCCCTCCGTGCCCCGGGCTGGGCCGCTGTGCGTAGCCCAGGTTCGCAGCCTGCGTAGGGAACGCAAACATCCTCCGTGGGGAAGGGAGTCGGGCCTCCCTGCTGCGGCCGAGCTTGAGCCTTTCAGGGCTGCGCGGTGTAAAGTGGCGGGAGATGGAGAATAATCAGGAAAGAACATGGTTCTTTTGTGTGAAACTGAAGCATTGACTTTTGTCTGCTCCTAGAGACAGACCTGCTTTATTCTGCCTTTTCCACAACGTGCCTGCCATGTCTGAGTCCTGAGACAGTAGTGGGGCTGTGGCTCCGTCCACACCCTGGCCAAGCAGGCCTCCTGGGCAGACACCAGTCCTCTTCCCAGGGCACACTCAGCCCTGCTGTGGACTAGAGGTTGAGCCCACTAGAGGTCCCACCCTTCTGGCTGGTTCCAGGTCCTGTGAGAGATGTGGATGGTGGGACGCGACACGGTGGCTGCTGGGAATTTGGAGGCTTCTTCAAGAAGCCCCATGCGACCCAGCCGACCCCACTGCCTGGAAGGCACACTGGCACTGCAAGATGGTCCCTGTTCCTGAAGGCTCACGTCAGGCCCACCCTGTTTCAGCAGAGTGTGAGGGACCCCCCAATCCCGCCCGGAGCGAGCTCCCGCATCCCTCGTGTGCAGGCCTTCACCTCAAAGCTAGACTGACCTGTGTGAGGCCTCACCTCCCTCCAAGAATAATGGCTCTTTCTAAGCATCAGGGCTCTGGCCCCAAGGCCCCCATAGGGGCCTGTCTGTCACAGCCAAGAGCAACACCCTGGTCCCTGTTAGCCCTGCTTTCCTCCCACTGCAGATTTATTCTCCCCGCAGGCTTCCCCTTTGCCCAGCAGCTCTGCTGCCCCACCCAGCCCACCAGCCTGACATCTCTCCCAGCTCCTCACCTCCCACCCTGCCAGCTGTCTGGCACTCCCAGAGGATGTTAGGAACCCGCTCCACTGTGCCCACCAGGGGAGACCATGCTGAGGCGCCTCCCCATGGCCTGCCTATCTGCAGCTCCAGCCCAAAATGGAATCCCATCAAGTGCTACGGGTTATGCAGTGCTGGCATGGAGTGGATCCAAAGACCTACATTCTCTATGAGCAGGGTCTCGGGCATCCCTTCCCACTCCTGAGAGATCTTGGTCTTGGTCTTGGGCCAGCAACACCGTCCCTCAGTTCTCCAGCCTCCCTCGTGCTGGGCAGGCAGACCACATGTCTGCCCACAGTTCCACAGAGAGAAAGGGGGACCTCCCATCCCAGGCAGCGCAGCCGGAGTGCTGCCTAAAGCCAGAACCTCTGCTGCCCGGCACAGCCCACGTCCACACGGAGAGGGAGGCCACTCGTCCCACCCACCCGCCACCTGCACATCCAGGCAGCGTCATGGCCTTGCCACTCTGTTTCAGGGTGAAATATGAAGACCCCCAAGCTGCAAACAGCCTGGCTGGAGCCCTGGACGCCCGGCAGCAGACTACGGGAGCGGTGAGCAGAGGGCCTGCCCTAGACGAGGAGGCCAGGGGTATCAGGCGGGCACTGGCTGGCACACCCACCCACCCTTTCCTCGTGTGACGCGCCGGTTGGTCCTTTGTATATGGTGTGAATAGTCCCGTTTCGACGAGGAAACCATCAGAGATTAAGGGTCTGCCCAGGTTCACACAGCAGGCAGGGTTTAGAGTCAGCGAGACCAGCAGTGCGGGCGCCCTGCCAGCACCCGCTCTCCAGCTGTGTGCCCTGGGCAGACCACTAACGCCTGACCCCAGTGTCCTCATGGGTACGTCAAGACGACAGTGGTGTATAACAGCATGTGCGAGAGGGCATGTCGAGGGCCTTCAGGTCGAATGGGCGCAGGGACAGTCCCAGCCGGGTCCTCTTTTGTCTGACCGCGGTTCAGAAGGCCCATGTGAAGCTGGGCGCTACCGTGGGGCGGGCACGTCCCAGCAACTCCCCAGGCTGCTCCATCTCTGCTTCGGGGTCTCCCCAAGTCGGGCGGCACCCCCTAGAGCACCGGTGGCAGGACCAGCAAGGGCATCGGAGGCCTCCAAGGCGCATGGCCCACCCCCCAGCTGAGCCCACGACGCCCCGTGTCTCAGAGCCCCGGCCTTTGTCTGTGGAGCCCACGCTCTGCCCTGGGCCCTGTGCTGGCTTCCGCATCCCCCTTCTGACCCGCCCCTCAAGCGCCGTGGGCAGAGGCTGACTGCGCAGCTAGTGGGCGGCAGTCGGCCACCATTCCTGTCGCAGGTGAGGAAGCTGCCTTGCCCAGGGTCACACAGCAAGTTAAGGGCGTGACTAGAACTAGAAGCAGGTCCCACCACCTGCAGTGAGCCACAGTGAGGAAACACACACACTCACCCTCAGTCACCCTCACAGTCACACACACTCACCGTCACAGTCACCCTCACAGTCACACACACTCACCCTTACAGTCACCCTGACAGTCACACACACACACCATCACACAGTCACACACACCATCACAGTCACACACTCACCCTCTCAGTCACACACTCACACAGTCACACACACTCACCCTTACAGTCACCCTGACAGTCACACACACACACTCACCCTCACAGTCACAGTCTCACACACACTCACCCTTACAGTCACAGTCTCACACACACTCACCCTTACAGTCACCCTCACAGTCACACACACTCACCGTCACACACACAGTCTCACACACAGTCACACACACACACCCTTACAGTCTCACACACACTCACCCTTATAATCACACAGTCACACACACTCACCGTCACACAGTCACACACACCATCATAGTCACACACTCACCCTCTTAGTCACACACTCAACATCACAGTCACACATACTCACCATCACAGTCACACACACTCACCATCACACAGTCACACACACTCTCACAGTCACACACACCGTCACAGTCACACACATTCAGTCACACCTCACACCTTCACAGTCACATCACCCTCAGTCACACCCTCACAGTCACTCACACCCTCAGTCACACTCACAGTCAACACTCACACAGTCACATACCCTCACAGTCACTCAGTCACACACATACACTTGCAGGAAAGCACACTGATCACCGTCTCTCATCCATCCCTATTAACTGGAGAGTTCAGTGGCTTCCACTGGATCAGCATGGGCCTTACTTAAACCGTTGCAGCAGCGCCTGCCCACTGGTGCGGGCCAGCTGGGCGGTCAGCCATCGGAACGTGACTCCAGCAGCAGAGTGCCAGTGGGATCAAGTGGCAGGCATGGGCAGCCGTGGTGGCCCAGTGATGTGGGGTGCTAGGCGTGTGCAAGCCCGTTGGGCTGGGAACCCGTTTGTGGTCTCTCCAGCCCTCCCACCGCCATCTGCCCCAGGGGCCCAGTGCACCTCCCGTTCATCCTCTGCAAACATGAGGGCCTGGGCAAGCCAGTGCTTCTAACCTGGGTGCCATCGGAGCCCGAGAGCCAGCCACCGCCATCCCAGGGTCGCTTAGGCCCCCAGGAGCTTTTCAGAAGGGAGAAGCTCTGCCCAGTCTACCCCGGCTTGGGAGCCCCGTGGTTCCCCCCACAGTAAGACCCTCGTCGGAGAAGGCCGCCAGCCCACCCCTCGCTCTGCTCTTCCATCCCCCTCAGCATGACCCTTTCTCACCCAGATGGGAGGCAGCAGTGAGAAGAACCTCAGTGACTGGATGGTGAGACAAGGCATGGTGAGGAGGGCAGGTGGCCGCCTGGAGAGTGGGAGCCTTAGTCCAGAGGAGAAGCAGGGGCGCTGTGGTGCTGAGAGCCGCAGCAGCTGGCCTCACAGTCAGGCTGTTTAGGGGCGGCCCGACTGGTCCTTAGGAGGCTCCAGTCCCAACCCAGCCCACAGCACCCTCCTGCTCCCTCAGACTTGCTTCTGTGGCCCCTCGGGGCTCACTTGGGCTCCTGACTCAGAAGCAAGGCCCACCTGGCTGCCGAGAGGTGACAAGTGCCGGCAGAGAGCAAGTGTGGGCCGCGGGGCCCGTACTGCCGCTGGTGCTGGGAAAGCTGCCTTTGCCAGGCCTGCTGCTGGTCTGCGCCAGGTTTATGGGTGCGGGCAGCTCGGGGCTGCGTGGGCTCCGGTGAAAACTGTCCTGCCTCTCCTTCCCCAAAGTAGCTAAATGGCAGCTAGTGTTTCTTGAGCCTCTGCCAGGCCCTGTGCTCAGCCATCTGTGCCCATCTGCATCTAACCCTCCAGCAGCTGGGGTGGTGGGTTCCATTGTCTCCTCCCAAGATGAGCCAGGCAAGCTCCAAAAAAGTTAAGTCACTGCCCGAAGTGACACATATTAAGACCGATTCCCATCTGTCTCGACTCCAAAGTCTGCAGTACCCTACAGCTGGTCTCTTGCCAGGGAAGCCCTCTGCAGCACGCTGGGCTACGTCTTTGTGGCCTGAGGTGAAATATCGCTCTAAGTCCAGCCGCTGGCCTTGCTGGGTCACCCTGCATGCTCTGCGCCCCCTTCCACCATGAACTCTGAGTCCCAGGTTCAGGAGACGGGCCCGGCAGCTGACCCCCAGTGTCACCCCACCCCGCCCTGATGCTGCCCTGCGTGGCTTCCTGTGCCCCTGGAGCGCCCACCAAGCCCTCGGCGTGTCTCTCTCCCTCGTGGACCGGCTCCATCTGTCCTGGCCCCTCTTTGTCCCCCACTCACACACTGGCCCTCCGCCTGGCGCAGTGAGCAATTCGCAGGCCTCAGGCAGCCTGCAGGAGCCACCGTAGAGGCAGGGATACCAGGGTCTCCAGCCAGAACAGGGCTGGGCAGGGCCACTGGCCCCATTTCATCGTGAGGCAGCGCCAGTCCGGCCAGCGCACCGTCCTTCCCTACCTCACCCCCTCCTCGCTTCCTTCCAGATCCCCGTCACCCAGGCCTGCCTCATGGAGGACATTGAGCAGTGGCTATCCACCGACGTGGTGAGTTGGGCACCCGGAGCAGCCCAGGCCACCTGGTGGGGCCTGTTTCTCATGAGGAGGTGATGGTCTCGGGGTGGACAGTGCGGAGGAGGGAGGAGCGTCGCTGTGGGACACCTCAGCAGCTGAGTGGCCCCTGCCACCTCCCTTTAGAGAAGGGCCCAGTGGGCACCAGCGCCATGGGAGGGCGGGTGCCTGAGGAAGCCCCGGAACAGGGGAGATCAGGGGGCCTCTAGCTACTCTCAGGGAAGAACCTTCAGCACCCTGTTTACACATCAGGAGACTGGGCCCAGGAGGAAGCCAGGGCACCAGGCACCGGCCTGCTGCCCAGTAGTGGGAGGAACAACGGCTTCAGTTCCCCAGCGAGGGCTCTGTCACCAGCATTCACACCTCCCTGTGCACCCAGGCGTGCCCAGGTGCCTTGTGCAGTAGCCAGGCTCCTGCTTCAGTCCGAAGGCTCCCCCAGCGCCGGCGCATGGCCTTGGCCCAGTATCACCTTTCCGCCACAGGGCCCAGGCGAGTCAGCACTGCGTGGCCGTTGGCCGTAACTCCCCACACTCGAGAGAACCAAGGCGCAGAGACGCCTGCACCCAGGGCTGCAGGCTGGGAGGGGAGGGCGGAGGCTCAGGGCCTGGGTGCCTGTAGCTGACTCTGCTCTGCTTTCTCAGGGGAACAATGCGGATGAGCCTAAAGGTGTCACCAGCGAAGGTAGTAAGTAGGCCCTGCCCCGCCCTCCGGCCCAGCCTGCCCTGGTAGGAAGCCCACCCCACCGCTCTCTCCTTCCTCCAGAGTTTGACAAGTTCCTGGAAGAGCGGGCCAAAGCTGCCGACCGGTTACCCAACCTCTCCAGCCCCTCCGCCGAGGGCCCCCCAGGGCCCGCTCCTGGCACAGCCCCTCAAAAGAAGACCCAGAAGAAAGATGACGACATGCTGTTTGCCTTATGAGCACAGGGTCTGCGCCCTGTAGCCCGAGCCCCCACTGCTCCCACCCCTCATGGGGCTTCTCCCTCCTTCGGTGTTAAGCTGCTCCGGGTACCTTGTACCCTCGTCTCCCGCTGGGGATGGGGCGGCCCCAGCTGTGGCTGCCATGCTGCCTGGGGCTATGAGAAGGCAGTCGGATGGCTTGAGGAAACATGTCAGCTCTGCGTCAGGATCCTGGCCACTCCCGCGTTCCTTCCCACCCGCTGACCACTACGGTGTCACTCAGCCACGAGGCCCCGGCCCAGACAGCTGGCTGCTTGGTGACTGTCTCCTTGCCCTGGGGTCCCCAGAGGAGCCCTCCAGAGCCCACACTGCCTGCCTGGAGGCTAGTGGCAGCAGACACTCCCGCAGCCGCTGCTAATCTGCTCCCCAGCTCGTGGAGCCCGCAGGCTCTAGCCAGACTCCGGGGCCTGGCCCGGCCTTTCGCCAAGCTGCACACAGTGGGGGACTCCGGGTGCCTGGAGCACCTGTGGCCCCCACACCCTCCCACTGCCATCTCTCCGTCGTCTCTTCCTCCTGGGCAGGGCCCCACCGGCACGGGAACCCCGCCTGGTTGATCTCTTGTCCTGGGAGAGGTGCCTTTTATGTCCCCAATTAAAGGTAGAAACTATCCTGCCAGCAGTGTTGTTCTGTCTCGGGGGAAGTGATTCTCGGCTTCATCCGGAACCAGGACGCTTCGGGCGGGGCTGGGGCCAGCCAGGAAGTGGGCTTCTGCAGATGGGGCCCCTGCGGCCCCACTCGAGCGCCCCGTGTGGCTCTGTCTCCAGTACATGCTCACGACAGCAGGCCACTTCCAGAAGCCCCTGCCCGGGCTCTTTGGGCACCTGCCAGAACAGCACCCCAGTCCACCCTGTGCCAAGAGCAGCGAACTAAGTGCCAGGCGCTGCATGTGGGCGGAAGGCCCCTGGAGCACCAGGTGTGACGTCACATGCTGCGCCTTCCAGCTGATAAGACTCAGTGGCAGCATCTCGTGTTCAGTAAGACTGTGGACACACACACTCTCACAGGCCTTGGGACCTGGTGGCCCCTCACAGGTGTGCCGCCTGCGCCTCGCAGCCTGACTGGGAGACTGGGGCCATCTCACAGGACAGGGTTCCCTCTCCTCCCATTGCCCCACAGCTCCTCGCTCTCCACCCACAACCTGGGCCTTTCCATACCTCACAACTGCCATGGGGGCCAGAGGTTCAGGCCACAGCTTACAGGTGGGGAAACAGGCTCAGGGAAGCAAGGCCTTGCCGGCCTGGTCACACACTAAGTCGTGGAAGAACAGGACCCTCTTCTCCCTGCCTGACCACACCCCGCCACCCGCTCCCCGCGTTCTCTCTGGTGATGACAGTGCCACGTAACGTGTCCTGAGGGGAATGGCTGCCTTAGAAGTCACCAAGCCCACCCTGTGTGGTGTCAGCCCCCACCCAGTGCCCCTTCAGACATGGCTCCAGGGTCTGTCCTGGCCTGCTAATGGCCATTGGTGCCAAGTGGCTCATTCCTCCCTCTGTACAGTACCCCAGAGCCCGAGTACACACACATGGGCCCCAGGTGCTGGGAGCAAGTGCTGTGGTCAAGCACCTACCCTGGGGGGCCTGTTCATAAGGTGGCTCTCGGACATGCAGGGAAGGGAATGTGTGTGGGAGCTGGGGGTCAGGGAGCCTCTGAGAGGGCCCAGCCCCAGGTCTCCAGGCTTTCCTAGCAGCCACTCGTACACCCTCCTCAGGGCCCCTCCAGAGAGATGGCGGCTGGGACGGGGGTGCCGAAGGGTGCTGGCAGGAACCCTTGGTACTGACCAGGCCGAATGTCCTGTGTCAGCCGCAGGCCAGGGGTGTCCTGGCTTCTTGGGGCTACCAGAGTCCCACCCTGGGCCTGAGCGCCGAGCCCCGCCCACCCCACATGCCAGCCTCCAGCCTCTCCAGTTGGCATGTCTTGGGCAGCCCTGGCAAGGTGCTTCTGAGCCGTGTGACCTTAGGCAAATTACCTCACCTCTCTGTGTGCTGGGTCTCTCACGTGTACAGTGGGCTAGTAGCCCACTCGGGGCTGAAAGGAAACGCGGCACAGCACCTGGTGCCATTCACCCAGAATGCCTCTGCCCCGCACACTTCGGCACAGACCACTGCCCTCTGACACCTGGGTTATTTCAGGGACACCAGCTCAGCCTCCCAGCTCTCCAGCGTGCTGGCTGCCTGCAGGGCCACCTCACTTCCAACGACACTGCCTTTGTGACCCTTCCCTGGTTCTGCACTGCTGAGCTGGGGGCTGGCACCCAGTGCTGCTAATGGCTGGGAACTGAGTGACTCCGCGGTTTGCCAGTTCAAGGAGGCTTCGTAACCTGGGTCAGAGCCCCTGGCCGCCACAAGATGGCAGCAGCGCTGCTCAAGCCGGCCGCTGGCCAGGCACCCAGGACAGAGTCGCCCGCTTAAAGCAGGCTGACCTGACCATGCTTCCTTAGACAAGAACGGGGCATTGGGATGGCAAAACAGTGGGTTATGTGCTGGAGACTAAGGGAGGGGAGGAGCAGAGCAGCCAGGCCAGCAAGTACGTACTATGTGATGCACATGGGTGATCGCACAGTAACAACGTGTGATCCAGCAGGACTTCATGCAAAGGGTCAGGGATGACGCAGGAAGTTTGGCACCTTAGGTGAAAACCAAATGTGGCGCCCCTATAAGCCCCGCTCTAAATGTCTTACCTAAAACATATGCTGCTTTAACCATCCCCGTGCCAGAAATGCCCAGTAACCCCCACAGTGCCAGAGATAACCCCCACTTACCTGTGGCTCACCCACAGGTGTTCCGCTCCCTTTGAAAAAAGGCACTGGCACAGGGATGGGGAGGGGACCTCCTGAGGCTCCTGTCTCCTCACAGGGGCAGGAACAGCAGTAGCAGCCGTGGCCCACCTCAGTCGGCGCCGGCAAGGGCCGTCTTTAATGTGGGCAGAGGGGCAGCTTCAATCGGGCCCCCTCAACAGACAGGGCTTGGGGCAACTCAACTGCCCCTTTTGCCCCACGTTAAAGATGCTTTTGGTTTATTAAAAATGGGACAAAGTTGACATTAAACAACGGGACGTTAGGGAAGTATGGAAAAAACAGTACTGTCCCCTTGACGACAGCCCGCAAGGTGGGTGGGGCCTGAAAGGGAGCGCTCTGCTCCCTGGCGGTGGAGCCGGGCACCCTCGCCTTCTCTGGCCTGGCTGCCAGCGCTTTGGGACCCACCCAGGGCAGGGTGGAAGCAGAGGAGAATCATCTGACTTAAGGCTGGTCAGACCAAGCCTCTCTGAAGTGGCGTCAGGGCCCACTGCCCCCACAACCACCCAGATGTGTGTGCAGTCCTGGCATCTGCGCCCAAACTTTCCCTGCCGGCCGCCTGCAGCAGAAGCGCTGCCAGAGCCCGGGTCTGTGCTCGCTCTCCAGCTGCTCAGTCCCGCAGGCCCGGCTTCACCCGGACAGCAGTTCCGGAGGTGGGCCACCTGCCATCGGCTTCTCGGGGTTTTCCTTCTCAGGCCTCTCCCCGCGTCCTCACGTGGACCTCCCGCTCTGTGTGTCCTGTTCTGTCATTTGTTGTGGACACCAGTCATACTGGATCGGGGCCCTCCCATAGCCTCTTTTTACCACCAGCACCTTCTTAAAGACCCCATCTCCTAGACAGCCATCTTCCCAGACCCTGGGGGTTGACACCCAGGGGGGCACAGTTCAACCCACAGTGGGCACTGTACCAGGGCTCCCGACCCACACAGGTTCTACAGAGCGGTAGCCTCCTATGATCCCGATCCCAACCCCACCCCAGTAAGGGTTGCAGGTGGTTTGAACCACTCCTGGACCAGCCTGGCCCTGGCAGGCCAAGAAGGACCAGACATTGGGCCAGGAGCAGAGCAGGAAGAAAAGGGCCCACGGCACCCAGAGCCCATCTATCCCCACAGCCGCCTTTGTGCTTTAGAGCAGGCTCAGGGCAGGGAGCTGGCAGGACTCACTTCTGCCCTTCCTGGGGCAGGACCAGGCAGGGGAGCAGCCTCACCGGACCCCATCATCTCCCCTTGAACTCAGGACTCCTGCGGCCAGCCTGCCCCTGGCCCAGGCCAGCCTGCACCCCTGTCCCCACTCTCCAGGCTGGCTGTGGCTGATGCCGCACCTTTGGCTTGACTGGCAGCGGGGAGGAGCCCACACAGGCAGGTGGGGGTGCCAGGTCTCCAGTGGGTCAGTCGAAACTAGCGGGGCCACTGGTGTGCAGACAGGGAAACTGAGGCCCGAGGGCTGGTGTGACTGATGTGCCACCTCCACACCCAGTGCAGGGACTGGAAGGCTCCTCGTTCCAGCCCGGCCGTGGGGGAGAAACAGCCCCATTCCACAGAGAACTCGGGCAGCAGCTGGTGTGGGAAGGATGGGGGTAGGGAGGGTGTGGCCAGGTGCTGTGGGGCCGAGCAGCAGCTGAGGGTCCTAGCTTGGCCCGCCCAGCACTTACTGTTTGATTGTGGGCAAGCCTTTCCTCTCTCCTGGCCTCCGTATGGATCCAGCGATCCGAAGTGTCTTCCCACTTTGTGCTTCTGTCCACTCGACCCCCAGACCCCACAGCTCTCCCTCCAGAGAACAAAACAGTTGGAGAGGAACCCGACTGACAGAGGCCCTGGGTATGCGCCCCTTGAGGGCCCCCAGGGTCGGGAAGGCCCTGCCGGGCAGGGAGTGGGGGCAGGGCTGTGAGTTCAGGCCCTGGACGCCTCTGTGGGTGCTGGGTGGCCCTGGAAACTGGCCGACTGGGCAGGAGAGAAGTGAAACCAAGCTGGAACATCCTTATTCTCGCCCCAGAAAAGAGGAAGGGGCGGTCCCACTGAGGAGAGGACAGAGGGTGCCCCTTACCATGGACTGCCCTTGGGGTGGTAGGACCCTTCCCTGCTGCTCCCAAGAAAAGGAATCTCTGTTTTCCGGCAGAGAGAAGTGAGGCACAGCGGCCAGCTGGCAGATCCTGGGTCACACAGCCTGAAAGCAGACTGGCCTCCCTGCGTCCTGTTTCCCAGGATGGCGTGTCCTTGTGGCAATCGGGCAAGTGCGTTTTATTCTGGGGCTGCGCTGGGGCTAGGAGAGCCGCGTGCGCACGTGCGAGAAACTGACAGCTTCAACTGCCCTCCCCCCAGTCTCCCTCCCCCGCAGCCCCAGTACGTTTCTTTTCCTTTTGAAGGAAAGATGCAGGCAGGAATGAAGGTGAGCAGGCGAGCCTTACTTTTCACCTAGTCGCTCATGCTGGCCGTTCCCCGGCCCCAGGTCTTGAACCCAGGACCTTGGGATGTGTCTGTGGGACTGATCCCAGGTGCAGTAGACCACTGGGCCACCGTGGCTTACCCCACAGTAATTTTCTAAAGTTTCATCGATGTTTTACAACATTTGTAGCCCCAAACCCCAGCACACACGCCTGAAACCCTTCCCTTGCCCTCACGTTAAAGACCCACCTCGGCCTGGCTTTCAAGGCCCTGGGGCCTGCCTGCCGGGCTCTGCAGCCCCTCTGCACTCCAGACTTCAGCTCTTCATGCCTGCAGCGTTCCCCTGCCTGCCTGATCACAGGGCCTGGCAAGGCTGCTCCCTCCGGAATGCTCACCCTCCTCAGCTCACTGGCCCCGCAGGCCTCGGCTCAGACAGCCATTTTGGAAGTCACTGCACCACCATGGCTGCACCAGAGAGAAGAGTGGGAGAATCCCAGGATGGCTCGGAGCGCCCACCTGGCCCTGGGCCACCGTCCAGAGCACATCGTATGTGAGTCCCGACTCTTGGGGGTCCGCCACGAGAAGGGGCTGGCCATCGAGTAGACAGGCCACAGAGGTCCACTGTGTTACCGACGCAGAAGGCAGCTCTCAGACATTTCTGGAAGGTGCTGGCCTGGGCAGGGACAAGAATGAACTCGCCCCTCTGGGGGCTGGATGCAAACTGGCCTGACAAGCCTGGGGTTGAGTGGGGGAGAGGGGAACCTCATTATTGGGCAGCCTTGAAGACAGGTAAGCAGCAGGTCACATCATGTCCCCTGGGACACAGAAAAACCCCACCCAGCAAAACCTCCCACCTCAGTCAGCAACAGGGGAGGCGTTTGTGTCCTTTCCCGACAGAAATCTGGTAAACATGGCCTTTAAATCCTGGGTCTCACACTCTTAGCTTGAACACCTCCAGGGACGGGACATACCACCTCCCCCGGGAGCCCCTCTCGCCCCACCAGCCGCCCCCTCCAACACCGACCCATCGAATAAGCTGTAGGATCAAACCGGCACGCTGTTTCACGGGGACAGAGTCTCCATTTGGGAAGATGAGAAAGTTCTGGATGCGGAGGCTGGTTTCTGCACAGCAGTGCAGATGTCCTTACTGTCCCCGACAGCGCTCCACGGCTTGATGGGAATCGAGCGACACGTGTGTCACTTACTGCAACAAAAAGAAAAGGCATCGCCTCTGCGCTTCACGACTTGAAGCTGTGTGGCTGAGTACTTCTTACTCTTGGACCTTGGGAGGTATGTGGACTGCACCTCTAGGGAACTAAACTGCTAGGCCCCAGGAGCACTTTTTTTTTTTTAAGGAAAGGTGAGGCAGAAATGAAGGTGAGCAGACAGGCAGGAAGAGAGGAGGAAAAAGCATCTGTTTTTTATTTTTATTTAGTTGTTCACACTGTTTGTTTCCCCCCAGGCCTGGGACTGGAACCCAGGGGTGTGTGGCCTGCACTCCTTCAGAGACGATTGACCTAACCTCTGCTCCACCAGGGCGCAACTTCTTTTTTTTCTAAAGGCAATGTGCAGGTAGGAAGAAAGGTGAGGCTGCAGGAAGAGAGAAGCAGAAGCACTTTATCTATTTGCATTTAGTTTTCATGTTGGTTGTGTACCACCCCCAACCCCGTTCCCAGCCCTGGCCCGGGGTCTTGAACCGGGGACCTTAGGATGTATGTGGGACTGCTTCCCAGGGCCACCACGGTGTGCCTCTTTTTTTTTTTTTCAATGAGAAATTCTTCATGTTTTTAAACATTATCAATAAAGTCAATTTTTTAAAAAGGTCCAGGCGAGGCCGGAGCTGCTGGTGTGAGGTTCTGACCTAGCTGGGCTCTCTGCTCCCCCTGCTCTCTCTCTGGTCCTCTGGGAGTCTGACTGCGGCTGGCTGGGCCTCCTGGCCTTCAGCGTGCTCTTGCTGTCTGCATCAGCCCATGTCCTGGGGAGGCCGCAGACAGCACCCCAGGCATTCCATGCACCCAGGATCCCCCATCATCCTGCGCTGCTGCCATCACTCCTCCCCAGGGAAGCTTCAGAGGCAGGTCACTGATGCCCAGTGCCTCCAGAGCTCAGTGGCAAGGCCAGTTTTCCAGGACGCTGGAGCCCTGAGGGTTCTACCAAAATAAAGCCAGTTCCCTGTGTGCCCCAGAGGACAAGGGCCTGTCTCCTCCGGCGGTTTCCTGGGAGCTGGCTCCCAGCCAGGGAGGGTCCCACTGTGTGTAAGCCCTAAGGGCACAGAGGAATGGCTTGAACTGGAAGGAATGAGCCCCCACTTTTCTGAGCTCATTATTCAAGACTGGCTGAGAACAAATCAGATCAAAAGGGTAGTGGGGCTAGAGTTGGATTTTTTTTCATCTTTCTAAAGGTTAGGATGAGCCCTGGTGGCCTAGTGGTTTAGTCCCCTGCGGCACAGCCCACACACATTCCCAAGGCTCCCCGTTTAAGACAGGGGCTGGTGGCGGAGGGGCAGAACAACCAAGATGAGCAAGTAAATTAAATAAATAAATGCTTTCTCCTCTCTCCTGCCTGCCTGCTCGCCTTCATTCCTGTCTGCACCTTTCCTTTAAAAAGAGTAAAGAAGAAAAAGAGGATGCTGGTGCACGCTGATGGCTCAGGTGTTACCTCTGGGGCTGTGGCATGTAGTCAGCCACACGTAAAGCCAGGGGACCCGAGTTCGTGACCCAGGGCCCCAGAGCCGCAGGGACCAACCAAAATGAACACCTCAATAATATGAATAAAAAAGCTTCTTCCTCTTCTCTGTGTGCCTGCCCCTTCTGCAAAGGAAAAAAGACAAGAAACAGGATGTCTCACTCAGCGAGACTTGTCTGGAGCTGCCTTCCCACTGCCCTGCTCCTGCAAGATGGACCTGTGGGGCCCGACGCCCCAGGGATCTGGGGTGGGCTTTCTGATGTACTCTGACAAGCCTGTGTCCCAGCGTTCAGTGAGGCCTAATGAGGGCCGGTGACTGTCCCAGCAAGGGGCTCATCCGGGACCGGAAAGATCTGGAAATCAGGTCATCCTCGCTGTCCTCCAAAAGGAGGGCGGCAGGGTGGGCTCAGCCGTGGGGAGGGGAGAGCAAGGGTTCATTGGGAAACCTGGCCAGGCAGAGGGCCCCTCTGCAGGGGCCACCGACAGGCAAGTGAACCCATCTTCACCCGCACCGCCCTGGTTGAATCCTGACTCTCTCCCCAGGAGCTCTGCGAACCTTCCTTGGACTTCAGTAAAGTGGGGGTGCTCCTTGAGCAGGCAGATCAGATGGGTGTTAGGAAACAGGAACTGGGCTGTGGTTGAAAAGATTTTGGGGAGGAAGGGGCTGGGGAGGAGGCAGAGCCAGGAGAGGAGGGAGGGCTGACAGCCCAGCTCCGGGGAGCGGGAAGTTCAGAAAAGAGCAGAGTGGGAAGGGGGTCAGTCAGGGTGGAGGGTGAGCTGAGTCAAAAGCACCCTCCTTTCAGCAACCCCAAACAACAGAGCCTGTTTTGTTTGATTCGTTCAACTTTTACTGAGATAGTCAAATGTAACTCGTATTCATTTGAGGTGTACAGCATAATGATCCCATGTATGTGTACATTGCAAAAGGGTCAGCACGATGTGTCTAGTTAACATTCATCACCACACCGTGACACATGTCTTTTCTTGGCACATCTGGGTGGCTCAGGGATTAATTTTCACCTGGGGAACAGTCCACAAAACGCCCAAGTTTCAGGGTTTGCCTCCTGGGGCAGAAGGAACAACTAAAATGAGCAACTAAATAAATAACCTCTCTCTTCCTTCCTTCCTGCTGCCTGCCTGCCTTCCTCTTTAAAAACAAAATAAGCTGGTGCTGGTGGAGCAGTGGTTAGGTTAATCACCTCCGAAGGATGAAGTCCACATACCCCTGCGTTCGAGTCCTGGGGCAAGGGGAAGCAACCAGTGTGAACTAAATAAAAATAAAATAAAATGCTTCTTCCTACCTGCCTGCTTACCTTAACTCCTGCCAGCACCTTTACTTTAAAAAAAAAAAAAAAAAAAAAAGGCTTTCTTTTTCTTGTGATGAGAACTTTTAAGATTTCTTGGCACCTCTCAAATACGCAGTACACACCTGCTCACTCTTTTCAGGGCATGGGGAAGGAGGCAGATCTTGTCAATGATGACAGTTACATACACATCTCCATGATAATGACTTTTCATGAGCAATGACAATGATGCCATATGCTAAATAGATGATGTGGATCATTTTATTTCGGGAAGTAAATGCCTGGGAGGTATTTATTCTCCCCATTTTACAGGCAAGAAAACCAAGGCCCAGATATATTAAAAAATTTTCCAGGTCCCACAGCTTCTGACTCATGAGATTTAAAAACAGGTTGAGGAGAGCCCTGGTGGAGTAGCAGTTAGGTCAGCCACCCCTGGAGGACCACAGCCCGCATATATTCCAAGGAACTGGGTTCGCATCCCAGATCTGGGGAAACAACCAATGTGAATGACAAAATAAAAATAAAACAAAGTGCTTCTCCCTGCCTGCCTTCTTGCCTTCATTCCTGCCTGCACCTTTCCTTTAAAACAAAATAAAACAAAGGCAGGCCTAGGGATGTCCTTAACTCCCAGGCTCTCTAAGGAAGGAGCAGCTTTGTTTATATTAACGGACACATTCCTTTTGTTTACTGAGCTTCTCCCATTTGACCCAAAGGCATTGTCCTGCCCTTAGTAACTGACACAGCTGGATAAAGTTAAGTTAAAAAAACAATAATAATCTGGTACATGAAATGCATCTAAATTATGTCACCAACTGGCTGGGGCTGTGCCCTCAACTCCTTTATGAGGGAATAAACATGACCCTATAGTATTCTTGCCAAAAAAAAAAAAAAAGCTTAGCTAGAACCTACCTGTGAGGAAAAAAACACCCCAAATCTAAAACCCGGGACATTTTCAGGTAACTGAACTGCCTGTCTCATCAAAAGAATTCAAGAGTAAATGCCATGAAAGACTAGGAGGCTATGACAAGTGGGCCTGTAGCTCAGGCAACAAAAGCAGCTGAGATGCAGGCCCTGTACGGCCTATGGACCTGGGTTTGCGACCCAGAGCCGACGGTTAAAAACGGGGGCGGGGGCGGGGGGGGGCATGAGTCTTATGGATGATGGGAGTGGGGGGCTCTGATGCACAGTTTTGGAGGTCAAGGGACATTAAACGTGGCCTGATTTTTCTGCAAGACCATTATGGGGCACACCCTGGTGGGGCAGGGGTTGGACACCGGCCACATCCATCCCAAGGTACCAGGTTCATGTCCCGGTGGGAACAACCAAATGAACAAGTAAATGAAATAAAATGCTGCTTCCTCCTCTCTTTGTGCTGCCTGCTCGCCTTCATTCCTGCTGCACCTCTCTCTCTCTTTGCAAAAAAAAAGACATTGTGGGATCAGCGTTCACTTCTTTTGGGCGATGATGACAAGGTGGACCGGTGTCCCTGCTCTTAGGGGTCGAGTGTCATGACGCCTGCAACACTCTCCAATGGTCCTGGAGAACATTAGCAGAAGAGAAGAGGGAAGCGGGGAACAAACGTAACAGGCTGCAGCGGGGGATGAAGTACTTTCCAGCCACAGGGAAGAGGCAGAACAAAGGAGACCAGGAGCCTGGTGGCAGGGACCTTCTGGTTTGAGCGTCTCTCGGAGCCACAACCAAGCACAGGCTGCGGTTGAAACCACCGCAATTTATTTGCTCACAGTTCTGAAGCCCAAGGCCCAGCCGCTGCTGAGGGGCAAAATCCCACCAGGGACCCATGGGTTCCTCCCTGGCCCAGGGACAGAACCCAGGCTTTCTGGAGCCCAGTGTCCCTTGTGCCTTCTGCGGGGACTCCAACTCCACTGCTTCATTCCCAGCCGGCTGGACACTGAAGGGCTCCTTCCTCCTGGCCGTCACTAGACTAAAGAAAACCATCACCCACCGCGGCCCACTGATCGTCAGTTAGGTCATTCGCCTCTGAAGGAGCGGAAGCCACACAGCCCTGGACTGGAGCCCTGAGTCTAGGAAGAAACAACCAGTGTGAACAACTAAATAAAATAAAATGTTTCTTCCTCCTCTCTTCCTGCCTGTCTGCCTACTTGCCCTCATTTCTGCCGGTACCTTTCCTTCAAAAAATAAAAAGTCAGATTTACTACATAAAATGTGGGAAGAATTCAAAGTTACACAGAGCCATCACTGACAGCCATCATTTGCTTGCACCTACCATTAGGTACAAAACTCCCAAAGAAAGGCTCCGGCAGGAACGAAGGTGAGCAGGCAGGAGGGAGAGACCGGAGGAAGCACCTTATGTTGGAGCTCATCTTGGTGGTTCTCCCCAGCCCGGGGCGCAAACCCTGGTCCTCGGGATGTATGTGCACTGCGCTTCAGCTGAAGCGTTGACTAAACTGTGAGGGGAAAGGCCCGTCCGCCGCTTCCCACAGCCATGAAGGCCATAAAAACTGCTCCAGCTGGCAGAGCCCTAAACCTCCTGTGACCTAGCTCACTGGAAAGCTGCAGGCAACTGAAGTGACCAACAGCAAAAAGAACTTCTGTGCTCAAACCCCCACCCCTCAAATTTCCATCTCTCTCCTCCTGGGCTCGCTCTAGCCTCGTTAAGTGTGCCCTAACCTGAAGCCCGTGCCCAGACTTTGGGGAAGGATCCCTGCTGAGCCCGTGTATAATAAATCTGCCTAAAATACTTCCAAAGAGCGCCCGCTTGGTTTGTCCCAGGAAGAGCCATAGCAGAACCACTACGCCACCAGGGTACGCCAACACTTCAAAAACGTTTAAAATCTGTGCACCCTGGTGGAGAGCAGATCAGTCAGCTGCCTTCTGCCAAGAGCGTAGGCCGTATGTCCCAAGGACCTGGGTTCAAGACCTGGGGCTGGGATGAAAACCAAGATGAACAACGAGATAAAATGAAGTACTTCTTCTGTCTTTCTGCCTCTGCTTGCCTGCCTGCCTGCCTGCAACTTTCCTTAACAAAAAAAAAAAAAAAAATTGTTTTTCATTTCTATGCTGTCAAAGAGTGTGATTCACTCTGGGGTCCTTAAACCTCCTCCTCAAAATGGCAGGAAACACTTGTCTGAAGATGATTTTCTGTGGTTATTTACAGTGATTAGTGACCCGGGACACCCAGCCCCAGTTCCTGAGTCACACAGAATATGAATGATAATGATAAATTATGGGGGCACACCTTGTCCTTTCATTTTCAAATGCACAGGCACAGGCCCAGCCCACCCAATGGCAGCCCTGGTTGGGAGACCCAGGGCCACAGGCCCCACTGGCTCAGGTTCCTGCAATGGAGTCTCCTGTTCCTTCAGTCCCCTCAGACCCCTGACCGAGCCTGTGCAGAAGGGCAGAGCCACAGAGCAGCTATGTCAAGTCCCACACCAGCCACCTCTGTGCCACACCAGTGGCCATTTCTCAGCCCTGGGAATCCTGCGTAGCCCCCTGCTCCCCTAGGGCCCTGCTGGCCTGCAGGGATTATATTCTGACTTCTATGACCCAAGGCACCTAGATAGTAAAGAACCCTTTCCTCCATTAAAAAAAAAATTAATTGCAGGTACACCCTGGTGGTTTAGCATTTAAACCAGGCACAGTCCACATACATCCCAAGGTCCCTGGTTCAAGATCCAGGGCCAATGAAACAACACACAATGACAACTGAATAAAATAAAGCACTACCTCCTCTCTTCCTGCCTGCCTGCCTGCGTAGTTACCTGCACCTTTCCTTTGGGGGCAGGGTTGGGGGACACCTCCATGTGGGGACTGAAGAAGCATAAGATGAATCTAAACCCGGCTGGACCCACTAGTCTGTTTATCAAGTTTGTATTCACTTATCTGTCTGATTCTTAAAGAAATGAAAACCCTTCCAGGAATCCCTAAGATGCAGTGAGCCTTTGGCACATCGCTGCATGGACAAGTGTCTTCTGGGGGCCTCTGAAGCCTCTGTGCCTCTTGACTTGTTTCATCTTTTCCTTCCAGACCTGGGGTGGGGGTGGCGGGGGTGGCCCACCAAGTCTTTTCAAACCTAAAGACAATTATCCCACGTGAATTCTTTTTTAAGAGAAGAAGAAGCGTTTAAGGAAAGTAGGAAGAGGAGAAAGAAACGTCTTTAGTTAGTCATGCATTTTGGCTTTTCACCTCTTTTCACCTCTCGGCAACTGGGTCTTGAAGCCGCCTTCAGGCCGTGGCACATACCACGCCCCTCTCCAGAGGGACCGTTTCCGAGCTCGCCGCACCCGAAGGCCCGCCCTGCTGAGTAAGCGTCCTCGAGGGAGCGCGTGCAGCGCCTTTCCTGCTGAGTCACGGGTGCCGGCAGCTTTTCTCTGAGTCACGGTCCCGAGGACTATTTTCGCTGAGTCACGGTCCCATATGCTCTGAGTTTTACCCCTCGGGTTAGTCTCACTACAGCCGGCCGAGCCGAGGGTTAGCCGAGGCGGCTATTGCCTGGAGCCGGCACGTAGGGAAAGGAGATGAATCCTAGCAACGCGGGACCCCATCCCTCCTCTCTGTCTCTCGGCCCCCTCCCTGATCTCTTCCCCCTTCCCCCTGCTCCTTCCTCCTCCCATCCCCTCCCACCTCTC
>RJWH01003760.1:110923-135432 GCA_004363575.1 Solenodon paradoxus | reverse complement strand
AGCTCACTTGTCTTGCACTCCCATGCAGTTTCTGTAGCTCCTTTGTGGTCTCCAGTGTTGTTCTTTCTTTCCCTAGTTCCTGGATTGTCTTTTGGCCTGTGTTTTCCCTTAAAGATTGGGGTGTGGTGATTGGTTTCCCTCACCCTTGTTCTCTGGAGCCTAACCTGAAGTCTTGCAGTCACCTCTCTCTACCCTACTAAGAACAGGCTTTGAAATGTCCTCTGGTGAGGTTTGCAGCTCCCCAGACAGGCAGCAGGCTCACAGTCTGTCCCTGGGAGCTCCCTTGATGCCCTGGGGTTGGTATTCACTCACCAATGTTCTCAAACAAAGCAACTGGGGATTTGGCAGGTAGTTCTTTGTCTTGCAATCCTGTGCGGTTTTTGCAGCTCCATTGTGTGGTCAATGCTATCCATGCTTCCCCTGGCTCCAAGGCTGGGGAGCCAGATTATCTTTGGGTTTCTGAATGCCCCTTTAAAGACTGGGGTGAGGGACTTGTTCTTCCTCACCCCTATTCTCTGAAGCTCAACCTGGAATGTCCCAGGAAGGTCCTTGTGATCTACTCATTATGCATAATTTCTTTACTGTATTGCTAAATTTATTTTGCCAAGATTTTTTTGAGAATTTTTGCATCTATATTCATCAGTAATGTTGGTCTGTGATTTCTTTTTGGTCCTGACTTTGCCTTTTTTTGAAATTCCAGTAATTTATCTTTTTTGAATATATTTGGGAGTTTTCCTCCCTTCTCTATTTTTGGAAGAGTTTAAAAGATTGGAGATTCCCTTTTCCTTTAATTTTTGTTAGGATTTGCTAGTAAAGCCATCTGGTCTTGGGTTCTTAATTTTTTGGGAGAGTTTTGGTTACTGCTTCGGTTTCCATGTTTATGATTGTTCTATTGAAGTTACCTAGGCTGTTTTGATTTAGTTAGGAGTTTGTAGAATTATAAAAATCTGTCTTTTTCTTCATGATTGATAATTTTTGGGAATATAGATGCTCATAGCTGTTCATGATCCTTTGCATTACTGCATTATTTTTTGTAACCTCAATCATTTGACTCTAATTTTAGTTGTTAGAGTTTTCATTCTTTTTTTCTTTGTGAGTCTGGCTAAGACTATCAGTTTTGAAAATTATTTTTCAAACAGCAAATTGTCAGTTTCACTGATCTTTTGGTGGTGTTTTTCCATTTCATTTTTTCATCTCTAATTTTTATGACTGTTTTCCTACTAATTTTTAGTTTCGATATTTTTGCTTTTCTTGCCCCTACAGGAGTGTGGTAGGTATTTGATTTGAGATGTCTCCTGGTTTTTGATATGTGCTTGTATTGCTATATATAAACTTCCCTCTTAGAACTTTTTTTTGATGCATCTCACATGTTCTGGCAACTCATATTTTCTTTTCTGTTTGTTTCCAGATGTTTATCTTTGTTTCTTTCATTTTCTCAATGTTCTGAGAGTTATTCAGAAGAGAGTTGTTTTATCTCCAAGTCTTTGTCTTTGTGATTCTCACAGATTTTTCTTCTAATTCTTGAATAGTTTCACTTCCTTGTGGTCAGAGAAGGTGCTTTCTAGAATTTCAACCTTTCTAAACTTACTGAGATTTGTTTTGTATGCCAAGATGTGTTCTATACTTCAGAATGTCCTTTGTGCACTTGAGAGGAATGTATAGTAATTTCTTTTTTTGGTGAAAAATACTCTGTATATGTCTGTTAGGTTCATTAGGTCCATATGATCTATTTCATTAGCTAAGGCCTCTTTTTACTTTGCTGATTTTCTTCCTTCCGGGATGAAGTATCTGTCAATGTAGGTGGGGTATTGACATTCCCTACTACTATTTCTAGTGTCAGTGTCTTCTTTTAGCTCTGTCTGTCTGCATTTGCTTTATATATTTTGGTGATTTGTGTTTGGAGATATTTATCTCTCTCTATCTCCATATATATATATATGATTATTATTTCTTGATGGATTACCCCCTTGACTATAATGTAGAATCCATGTAGAGTCCAGTCCAGATCTTGTGTTACTCTTTTTAGGAGAAAGGTGGTTTATCTTGTCTGGTACTAGTACTGCAGTTTCTGATTTATATCCATTTCTGTTGTTTTTATATATTTTATAGTCTTATTTTCAACCTGCATTTTTTTAATATGACATGAGTCTTTCTATGCATAATATTGTGGGTCCTGTTTTTGATCCATTCAGTCACTCTACATCTTTTGATTAGTGAATTCAACTTATTCAAATTTATTTTGATTATTTACATGTAGGTACATGTAGGACTTTATTATTGTTGTCATTTGAACCTTTTTCTGTTTCTTCTTTTTTTTTTTTTTGTTTTCCTTTTTCATTGATGCGCTTTGATGTCATTTATATTTTCTCTTCTTCCACCCTATGTCTCTTTAGTATTGGTTTTTGTGGCTACCATGTGCAATTACATCTAATTTTATGACAGTCTTTTATTAGCTAATGCAGTATCATAGTTGCATGTCCACACTGATACCATGGTTTTCTTCCCTCCTTTAGTGATTTTTCTTCTGTCTTCTTGTTTCTGTCTGTTTCTGATTTGGTTTTACTGTTTATCACTTTTGCGGGGAGCAGATGACTCTTTGTTTTCATTTTTTCTATTGTAAAATTCCTTTAACCATTTCTATAAAAACTGACTTGGTGATGGAAAAAATACATTAAGCTTTTTTTTTTTTTTTGATTGTTGAATACCTTTATTTTTCTAACATAGCTGAATGACTGTCTTTCAGGGAAGAGTATTCATGACTGGTAGTTTTTGTCTTTTGGTATTTTACATGTATTTCCCCTTGCTCTCTTGGCCTATAGTATTTCCCCTAAGAAGTGTCATGATAGCCTGATCGGTGAAACTTTGTGGGTTATTTTTCTCTTTTCTATAGCAACCTCAGTAATTTTTCTTTATCATTTGTTTTTGCTAGTTTTACTATGATGTATCCATGAGTAGATGTTTTTACATTTAGAAATACCCATAGTCTCTCAACTTCTTGGAACTCCATGTTTGTTTTTTTCCTTCCTGATAAGTGTGGAAAGTGCCCTGCTGTTGGTACTTTAAATAACTTTTCTGCTCTCTTTACTCTCATTCTGAGATTCCTATTATCCTTTATGTTGAATCTTTCAGTGGTAGTAACATTTCTCACAGAATTTCTTCTTTTGCCTTCACTCATTTTTTTCTTCTCTTTCATCTTGCTTGTCTTTTATTTCAGAGATCCATTCTTCTGTGAGTTTGAACTTGTTTATGAAACTTTCCATGTTTGTTTTCAATTCATTGACTATTTTTTATATGTTGTAATTCTGCTTGGGCTTTTTTATTATAACCTCAATATCTTTGTTGAAGTTGTTCTAGTACTTGTTTTGATATATTGCTTCTTTATGCGATCTTGGATTTGCCTTTGGATAATTAATTCTGCCTCTTATTGATTTTTTTAAACTATTACTCTGAATTATGTATCTACTATGTTGATCTGTTCCCTGTCATTAGATTTCTTTTCTGGGTTGTTTCTGGCATCGTACACTTTTTAAGCAATTCATTTTCTAAATTTTTGTAGATTTGGATTTTGGCATGATTCTTTGCCCTGCATTTGGCAGTATGGATTTATTTTTCTCATTCTTGTTATCTGTATTTCCTAGACAGTGGTGCTGGTGGGCAGTTGTTGATTGTGTGGAAGTTCTGGATACGGGGACCTCCCCGTGCAAAGAAGCAGAATCCACAGATCTGAGGTTGTTTCTTTTTTCCTTTTTTTTTTTTTTTTAAATTGAAGGCAAAGGCATTTAAATCACCAGTGTTCTCAACAGGTGCAGGGGAAGATCTGCAGGCTCCTCCAGTTTTTGCTAATGAGAGGCAGTGCTTTTCATATAGGCAGCTTCTTTTTGCTGGTTGTGTGAGTAGAGCACATCACTCACCATCACTTTTTAGGTGAAGAGAATAATACTTCAGGTATCCTCATTGTGCTTTGTGGAGCATGGGAAGAGGTTGAAATCAGCCTCTTTCTGTTGGTAGTGGGGACAGGCTGTTTCACTCACTACAGTTCTCCAGATTCAGGGATACAGGACATATGGCAGCTTCATTGTGCTCTCCAGAATAGACCCAGAGTCTGCAGACAGCTTCTTGTTCCTAGTGGTGAGGGCAGGGCAATCCTTCACTGATATTTTCCAGGAGTAGAGACAGGGGTCACAGGCAGTTTCTTACTGGTGGTGGTGGGAGCAGGGTGTTTCACTAACCACAGCAATCCAGATGCTGGTATAGAGTCTGCGGTCAACCTCCGTGTATTCTAAGGCACAGGGACAGAGACTCCAAGAGGCTTCTTATTTTTGGCATGAGAGTGGAGCATTTCAAACACTAGCTCTCCAAGTTTTGGGAGAGTCTGTAGAGCAGGCTTTTGATAGGACTATGTTTTTGTCTGTGTGTTGGCATTTCTGGATAGCTATTTTCTCAACTATCCAATCTAGATAAATAAGACAAAAAGAAATTTCAGGGACCACAAGACGTGTCTTTCCTTGAATTCTGAAGTCCATGACCATGAATACACCCTTTTCTTTCCTTTTAGGTTCCTTATTGCTTTATAAATAAATCATCTAGGGTTTTTATCTGTAGTTAGCAGAGAGAATATAGAAAAAGTACATCAACGCCATCGTTTGGTTATAGATTTTTTGTGTGATATAACAAATTGCAATACTTAGTATTCTAGATCCATTAATGCACTGATAGTTGCAATACAGTTATTTTCTCTTTTCTTTACATTTGTTGCAGGGAACAATTTCACAAAATGATGATTATCTTCACCAATTACTTTATTGCCTTGTGGTACAATTGATATAATAAAAGCAAGATAAATGCATGATATGTTGACTCTACTTATCCATTTTTAAGGTATTTGTGTCATTTTCAAAGAGAAAACAAGTAGATTTCCTTATATATGAATAGGAATTCATAGATACAAAATATCTGGCATATTTTTTCCCTTAAAATTATTAACTTTATTGAAACAAATTGCTCATTTTTGGCAAAAGTGTGATCCTCTTCAAATTGACTCCCAAGTCCTTTGGACAAAATCCTAATAATCTTAACAGCTTATTTATTATCTAGTAAGATAAAATAAACAAAACTTACCTTGGTTGTTTCCTGCCTTAGATCTTAAAATCTGCATTTATTCCAAGCAGGTCTCTTTTTGTGCTGCAGTTAATATTTTGAAACAGTAATCTAGATGCTAAGAATCTTCATTTCTACCAGTTGGGCCTTTTTAAAGGTCTTCTCATTAGGCGAGAATATAAAACATATTACACAATGTGTTTGTGTGCACACAGACAAATAAATATTTAAAAACAAAAACTTCATAGATTCACACTGATACTTCAAATTCAGGGCTATGAATATTTAAAAAAATATATGTTCTATTGTTTCTTTTTACTTTCAGATGTAAAATCCTGGTCTTCAAGATACAAAAATAAATCAGAATATTCCATGATTTTCACTAGCTTATAACCTATTATGCATGTACTAGTTTTGGAATAATAGCACATATATTAACATTACTGCTATAATCAGTGATACAAATTAAAATATTTTTGGCAATGCTCACATTTTCTGTATCCTTTTAAAAATAGTTGTATTATAACTTTGTTGATATAGCATGTACATATACTTGTTACATTCTCTTTGTTTCAGAGCCAATAAATTGCTCATTCTCTGATAACTATTTCAATACTTAGTATAGTGTTTGTTTGTTTTTTTAAGTGTCTTTGGTCATTTCAGTTAAATGAAGCTCATTCTACAGAGGATTCTTGAATCACTCATGATAACAACAATCCTGATTTCTTTCATATTGATAATACTGTGCACTTACTTTCAATAATTAAAATTCAGTTTTTTAAGGAACAGTCCAAGCAGGTATAAAGAGTAGTAGACAGATAGACAGGCAGGGAGAAAGAGGAGGAAGAACACTTTATTTTATTTAGCTGTTTATCTTGGTTGTTCCTCCATTCCCACTGGCTCTGGGCAATGAATTCAGGTCCTTCGGTTGTATGTGCACTGTGCTGGCCAAAGACAGGTGATACTACCACTATTCCACCAGGGTGCACTGGAAACTCAGTTTTGCTATATGCAAAATCTTCTTGTAGTCAATTTCCTTCTTGCATAATTACTACTGAAAAGTATTATAAGATACTGTGTTTCATTCCCTAATAACTCAATTTCTCCTAGATGCTACAATATTATTTAATCTTGTTCTGTTAATTCCAGTATTAAAAAGATAATTAATCATGATGGTGGTTATTTTGGCACGTTTTCAGGCATGTGGTATTATGACATGTATTTGCATTTTTTTTCATTTATATTTATTCTCTTCTCAGTGACTCCTGTTATTTTTGCATTGGATTTCTTCATGATCCTTCAATATTTGACATTTGCTATTACATCATTATTGTATCTTTATAAATGTCCTTTTTTCAGTCTTCCCTTTATTTAACTTTTCATTATATGCTATATTTTTCTGTTTTTTTCATTTAGAAATAACAATTTTGAAAAAAATTTTCTTTTATTTCTAATTGATTTCTGTTACATATATCTTATAGTTTATAATCAGCTTTTTTATTTTTCATTCATGCCTTATAGTTTTCTTAATGATCTTTAGTTTATTTATAAATAGTAAGGTATAGTTTTGATTAATTTTATGAGCTATAGTATGCTATCATGTTTCTTATTTTCTTTTATTTTAGAATAACACAAAAGGTTTACTTCAATAATACTTCATCATTTATTATTATGTAGATTTATTTGATTTTATTAATTTTTGAATGTTGGAAGGATATGAAATAACTTATGGCAGTAATCTTTATAAGTAACTAACTTCGCAGAGCTCCTTTTTTGTTGTGTTAAAAGACTGGTATGGCTCTCCTCCTGAGATATTATAGTATTTTTCCCTTTGTCTGTTTTATTTGAACTTTCTTTTTTCTTCATGAATATTATCTTTATCCTGTTTAATTTTGATTTTATATACCAGGGAAAACTTTAAAGATTTGTCTTTGTGTAAAGTCTGTCCTAGAAGAATGCTCTGGTTGACTATTTTAAAATATGCTAAATTACTATAGTATTTTAAATCATAATTTTGACTTATTCTATTCATTAACTTTTGGAAAAAGCTATGATCTTCTCAACTTCACCTCCTTTCTCAACTTTGCCCACTGTGTTTTTCAGTAAACAGTAATTTTTTCTTTTAGGATTCCTCTGTTGTCAGGTCTATCAGCAACCCTATTTTCTTCTCTCTGCTTCTTCCCACAGACTTTGTTAAAACTTTGTTTTCTGGCTGATACTAGTTTTTCTGCAACCACTTGTATTTTCAGTCATGGGAATAATTTATCACCAGGTCAGATATATATTGTCCTTGTTTTTGGTTCTATAAGTTAAGTACTCTGTTTATATGGGGTTGCTGGAAGTTTCAAAAGCTCTTACCACCATCATCTTCCCACAATCATTTTTTATTACACTCATTTTGTGTTCACAGCTTGAGAAAGATTATTTATTTTCCCCTCACATTCACCTTATGGGAGAAGTATTATTATCTCAATAGCTTATATGCAAGAACCAAGGATGAGCAATTCGAGCAACACAGTTAATACATGGTGGAAAAATGACTCACCTTGGATCCAGCAAACACAATATTCCATGATTTTCTGTATTTTTGCAAGAGATAAATTTCACTTCTATTTATTTCCTTTTCAATTAGTTTAAATCCTGAGTTACATCAAATAGATTATAAGTTTAATGAATGGCTTTTTCAGGAAGGTAGCTTCAGAATTTGTCATGAATCATTCCACTTTTCCCATGTGTATGAGTTACTTTTCCCCAGATTACTCTGCTTTGGTTAGTTGGTCTTGATTTTGTACACATAAGCACATCTCTCGCCTAGATATGACTCAGTTTCATTTTCAGAGCAAAGATCTTCAATATTTTTAAGGGAAATTTGCAGGTAGGAATGAAGGTGACTATACAGGCATGCAGGAAAGAGAGGTAGAATAAACACTATTTGTGCTTGTAGTTTTATTTAGTTGCTCAACTGGTTGTTTCCCTCTGGACCAGCACTAGAACCCTGGGATATGTGAACTGTGTTCCTTCAGAGGTGATTGAGCTAACCACTACTCCACCAGGGTGTACCAATAACTTAAATTTTAAGAAGATTTTATTTCCTCTCATTCCAGAGACTTTGCTTATAGACTACAAAAAATGCCTTGAACCATAACCTTCCAGGCATATTTGCTGTTTTAGAAGTCCTGTTCCCAGAAAGTATCCACAAGCACCAAAATGGTCAAATTTCATAATTTTAACTTTATAGACATTGCTTCTTTAATGATTCAAATAGTGATCTAGTTTTGAGTGAATCTTGGGAGTAATAATAAATACCTTTTCACTAATGACTTTATTAAAGCATCAATCATATAAGGAACACTTACAATAAGCTTAGTATTAGATTTCGTACTATAAATGAACAAGTGAAAAATTGTGATAGGTTCTTTTACCTCAAACACAGAAAAACATGAATTCAAAGAGATATATGCACCCTCATCTTTAGGAAGCATTATTAACTATAATTAAGAGCTAGAAATAAACTAAATCCCCATCGAAAAATTAATAGAAGAGATGTGGTATATATGCACAATGGAATACTATTCTGCTATAAAACGATGAAATACTACCATTTGTTACATTAGGGATGAACCTAGAGGGTAGTATGTTTAGTTAAATAAGTCTGAGAGAGAGAAACGAAGACACCACATGATTTTATACTCTTATGTGACATATGAAGAAGTCAAATGAATTAACTAAATAGCAAAAATAGTCATTCAGACTATAAGATAAATTAGTCATTGCCAGAAGGTAAAGGGGAAGTGAGTGTGCAAATCAGGTGAATAGAGAATTATGTGGTGAAGGATAGACTAAACTTGTAGAAGTGAATACAATGTAGTATATACAGAAGTTGATTTATGATGCACAACTGAAACATACCTGGTGTAACACAATTTTACTTCAATAAAACATTTTAAAGGGAGAAATATAAATAAATCAGGAAAGATATTGGTCACATATAGTCTTATTTTATTGATATAAAATCACCCTAAAGGTGATTAGGCTGAATTGACCAATTAAAAGATGCAAAGTGGCTGAATAATTCAAAAAAACAAAACGTATTGATATTATACATACAAGATACCAACATCATATCCAAAGACAAGCCCACGTTGAAAGTTAAATGACATGGAAAGCATATCAAATACATCAAAACAACAGGTATGAAAGGAAATGCAATACTAAGATAAAACAATTCAGAAAATTCACCCAAAAATGGTAGTAAGAGGCCAAAGATAGACATCATAGTCAAGAGGTTAATACATCAAGAAGAAATAGCTATCATTAATATTGATGCATCCAATGCTGACTACCTAATTATATAAAGCAAATCCTGACATCTAAAAGGAGATATTGACAACAAAAATAATAGTAAGAAATTCCAGTATTCCACATTCTTCAATAGATACATCATTCAGGCAGAAAATCAATCAAGAAATAAAGATGTCAAATGAGATAGTAGACCATATGGACCTAAGAAACATATGCAGAGCCGATTACCATAAAAATATTTCATATTATTCTCAAATACACATGAAATCTTTTCAAGAATAGGCTACACAAAGGTGCATAAACAAGTCTTAAAAATTTAGCAGGATTGAAATTGGAGAAAAAATTTTCCACTCACAATGGTATGAAACAAGACATGAACAAGACACAGAAAAACATGGAGGAATCACGAAGATATGGGAATTAAAAAACATGCTTCATAACAATTTTGGAATCAGTAAGGCAATTAAAACCTATTAATTTTATTAATTTTTTTCTGGAAACAAACAAAATTTAAATGACAAGCTACCAGAACTGTTGGAAGTGGCAAAATAAGTTAATTTTTAATAGTCAATTTTTAAATAATTGCATTATTTATTGTGTTTGCATTATTATACTCATTTTAGTATTTTGAGATCACAGTAAGGTTGCATTTTACATTACACCAACCAGATTTCAGTGCCCTTTGCTGCCACCTTATTTCCTTTTTCCTTCCATCACCTCTCCTACCCTCTTGGTAATAGCAGTCTTGAGTTCTGAGAATTTTGTTGAGGTTCATTCATTTGCTTTGTTTCTCTATATCCTACACATGAGTGAAACCATCATGTACTTCTCTTTTTCATTCTGGCTTATTCCTCTTAACATGATTTACTCAGTTTCATCCAGAATGCTGCAAAGGGTGCAATTTCATCCCTGTTAACAGGTACATAGAATTGCACTGAGTATATTTGCCATAGTTTCTTTATCCAGTCATCTGTATATGGTCTTTAAGTTATTTTCATGTCTTGGCTATAGGAAATTGTGCTGCTGTGAATATGGGGGTGCATATATATATATGTATATATATATATATATATATATTCTGATTATAACTGCTGTATTCTCTGAGGGTATACCTAAAAGTGGGAATGCTGGATTGAATAAAAGATTCCTCTAAAGACACAACTAGAAGCGGGATTGTTGGATCTAATGGTAACTTCATCTTTAATTTTTTTTTTAACAATTCCCATATTGTTTTCCAAAGATCTTGTGCTAATCCGCATTCCCGCCAAAGGTGTAGGATAGTTTCTTTTGCTCCACACCTTCCCCCTTATTTGTTGTTTTCAGTATTTTCGATGTAGTCTCTTCTCATTTGTGTGAAGTATAATCTCATTGTGGCTTTTACTTGAATTTTGCTGATGAGCATATTTCTAGAATCCTACAGCCTACCAAAATTGAGAAATAATTGACATTAATAGATCAATCACAAGCACAGGCATTGAAGAAATAATTAAAACACTCCTAAAAAACAAGACTTACAAATATAATGACTTCACCAATGAATTTCAGTATATATTTAAGAAGACCTAACTTCTGCCTCAAACTCTTCCATGAAATCAAAAAAGATAAAGAATTCCCTAATACATTTTATGATGCTAATATTACATTGATTGCAAAATTCAATGAAGACATTGTCAAAAATTGCAATCATATGCATTAATAAATATAGATGCAAAAATTGTCAACAAAATCATGGCAAACTGATTTCAACAACACATTGCAAAATTACACATGATGACCAGGTGTGAATTATTCCAGGAGTGCAAGGATGATGTAGCACATGGAAACAAATCAATTCACTATTTTTATCAACAATGGAAAAATAAAAATAATTTGATATATCAATGCATACAGAGAAAGCATTTGACAAGAATTAAGTTATTCGTGTTAAAAATATTGCTAAATGGGAATAGAAGGAATATAACAACATAATGAAAACCATATATGAAAAACTCACAGCTGAAATCATACTTAATGGAAAATGTTAAAACTTTTATTCTAAGAGCTGAGAAAAGACAAAGATGCCCTCTCTCACCACTACTCTAACATTTTCTGAAATGTCAGGACAGAAATATAATGCAATGAAATAAAAATAATGAGACTACCTCACATCAGTGAGCATGGCTTCTATTAAAAATATATATATATAAGCAGCAAATATTGCATAGGGAGTGAGTAAAAGGTAATCTCCTTCACCGTTCTTCAGAATTTAGATTATTGTAAACTCCCTATAAACAATATGGAGTTTCATTAAAATAAAGTAAAAGATGTAATTATCATTCTATCTCCAATCCCACCTCTAGGTATACACCCAAATAACACAAAAACTCTAATAACAAAAATGTATGCACCTCTATGTTCTTAGCATCACTATTCACAAATAGTGAAGATATGGAGACCACCTAAATGCCCTAAACAGATGATTAGATAAAGAGTTTGTGGTACATATGCTCAATATAATTTCATGTGATTATTAAAAAAGATGAAATTGTGTCTTTTGGTACAACATGAATGGAAATGGAAGTGATTTTGCGGAGCAAATCAAACCTGACATAAGATGAGAACAGGATAGTTTACTTATACGTGATATATAAAGAAACAAAACTCAAAAAAATTCACAGTATACAAGGCTTTGTCTACAAGGGGCAAAGGGTTACAAGGGAACAAGAAAAATAAGAAGTCAACAAAGAGATGGTAAAGCACACTAGAATTCGAGTGGTATGTGTAGTGTAAGCACACTAGAATTCGAGTGGTATGTGTAGTGTAAAATACACACAGAATGAGGCGAAAATGTAATAGCCTAGAAAAATATGAAGCAATGTAATTAAAAGAAATAATGAAATATTATAAATTAGATGAGTACTTATGTAAGTCACAATATGGATTATGTTTAAAAATAGACAGTAACGAGAGCCTACATACGCTATGATTCTTTTATGAAATATATGGTATAGTCAAATCCATAAAGATGGAAAGCAGGTTAGTGGTTTCTAGTGACTTTGTGAAGGAAAGAATTGAGGAAAACAATCTGGAACTAGATAATGGTGATGGCTGAGTAACATAGCAAATGTATTGAATGTCACTGAATTATGGACTTAAAAATAGTAATTTTAATTGATATTTTGTCAAAATTAAAATACATTATATGCATATCATATCTTTAATGTGTATACTATTGTGTTATAGAAAGGAAGATCCTCAAAAGCAGAGATAACTGACAAATTTTCTTCAGTTATACAATAATAATTTTTCGTTTAAATAATTTTTATGTAACATTTTTATTTAATTGTTCATCTTGGTTGTTCTTCCTTAACCGAAGACATGAACCTGGGTCTTTGGGATGTATGTGGACTGTGCTTAGCCAGAGGCTGTGGACTTAGCTATGACTTGACCAGGTCATGCCTTATGTTATTCCTTAATATTTGTTTTATCATCTCTATTATTTCTTATAGCTACAGAATAATTGTGTCTGTATGGTTACAGTGGCATTTGTTAATAATAAAAGAGTATTACACAATTCCACTATATCTTAACTTTGTAATCTTAGCCTAACTTTCTAATCATTTCTTTTGTGCATATGCCTATTTACATATTTGTATATTTATTGCATTTTATCTAATTTTTTATATCCAAAAAATTAAAAGCTTATCAAGGGGTTGCATTCCTGTGTTCAATTTTTGTTTTATCATTAAATGCTTAATGAAGTAATAATCTGCTGCTTGAATGATAGCATGATTTTTAAAAGAATATTACAGTGAAACCAGTTAATTGGCATATCGGTGACTATAGCTTTTTATCAGCGAGCTTAATTTAATGTTTTTTATCAGTTTAAGCAATGCAGTTCTTTAAGATGAAATATCCCTTGATTGAAATATTGGCATGGCCATCAAAACACTAAAATCTGTATATTGGTTTTTGTTTGTATTATTATCTTTATCTTTTGGAAGACAATTATGGTTCCCAAGAAACTTCAATCAGGGCAATATGTTTGAAATGAGGTCACATAAAACTACTCAATATTGTTGTTAGATATTATATAAAACACATAAACTTGCAAGACAAATTGCAATATTTCCTTAAAGGTTGACATGGTTTAGAAGAGTAGAGAGTAGAAAGCTTCATAAAACTGACTGTTTCAAAAATTTTACCTGAAGAGTAAACTGATAACACTGCTTCTGCTTCAAGAAGGAGAAATTAGAAGGCATGAGTAAAGAGTGGGTAAATTATGGGGAAGACCTATTTATAATAAGTATGATTTCACTGCCAGTATTGATTCAAATTGACTAGTATGGCATAACTTTCTTATTGTTTATTTTTCAAATCCCTATCAAAACTGCATGTTCTTAGATTAAATGTATAGAAGTAGTGGTCTTGCTCCCAGAATTTCCTAGTAAGCAAATTTAAAGATATATTGGCAAATATATATATGTATATATATGCATATATACATAAACATTGCATCAGCCTACAGTGTTTATCATTGAAAATCATAATCTTTATGTAATATATTAAGTTTAGATTTCTACATTCAGATAAAAAATCAAAAGCATCATTTCAAGATTTATCAGAATACTATGAAATTAAAATTTTAGTACTCATAATTAATAGTATTTTGAAATACACATGTGTTTATATATTGCTTATGGCTGCTTTTATTTACAAAGGATGAACTGCTGTTTCAATAGAAACCATATGATCCATAAATCCTAAATTATTTGTTTTTCAGAAAAAAAAATTTGCTGACTTCTGCTGTAATTATCTACTTATGAAAAATGATGTAAGTATAATAGAGGGAAATATTTTCCTCTAAACTCAAGTACATGTATTATCTAGTACTTATTTAAAAATATGGATTTAACAAGTTATATAAAATCAAGCAAAATGGTATCTTCATAGGTTTCCATTAGGATTTGGAGGAAGACTACTATTTCAATTTTAGGCATTATGCCACTGTGAGTATGTATTTCTGATTACTGTGGTATTTATATCAAATATTGCATGACTACAAAAGATAAATGGCAATTTGTGATACTACTCTAGTTCTGATTTTTTCTTCATCCTTCATGTGCGTGAAGAAATATATCTGTTTCAAGATGAACATGGCTGTTACCTGTCGCTTCTAGTCTCTGACTGGAAGACAGGTGCAGGTAAACAAATGACTACTATAAGCTATAATGGAACACTTTTAGGATCAATGAACAGAACTATATGCACTTAGAATTTAACCTGTTTTATCAATCTATGATCTTTATTTAATGGAAGTGTGGTGGTTATACGCATTCTTCAAAGTCATCAAGGTTATATATTACCATTTAGTGACTCTATTGCTCTTTCACTAAAAATGTTTTTAGTTTTTTGTACTAAAATTAGTGTGTGCATCCACAGATGCATAGAGAGACACACATGCAGTATACAAGTACACCACTTACATCCATACGACATATGTTGTTTGCATAGTGTATTTATGTGTTCGTTTCACAATGATAGTGTCGTTGCCATAGCAATCCAATGGTATGATCTTAATAAAATTTAGCCTTTTCATTTCACCAGCATATGATTAAAAAAGGGCTTTTGTTGATCTTTATAAGAAAACCCCTACTTGATATCTAAATGTCCTCAAAATAGCTAAATTTCCATTTATCAGCTGTACATAACCCAAATAATATAGAGGATAGGGAGGCAAAGCAATTTTCACTCATTACTTCTTAGTTAAAGATAAGAAATACACAGAACAAGTTAAATAGCCCTAGGAATAAAAAGCCTTTTGTGTGTTATGACCAAGAAAGACAGAAATGTGAGTTATAAATTAGGTTTGTGAGATCATACATATAACAGAAGCAGGAAGTGATACCATATCACTCATTTTATTCATCTATGAATATTGGATTCATCAGTTACGCTTACTGTTAATTTAACATGTGAAATAGGGATTTGAAAAACATACAATCTCATAGCTACAATATATATTTAAGTATCTGACACTCGCTTGTATAAACCAAATTATAATAATCCAGAAGGAACTGATTGAGCATTCAGTGTTTCAGCCAGGATATGAGATCTAAGTTCATGTTATAAATATATATGAGGCCATTTCAATGTCATTGAATTGAAAGGAAAACTGCTTTACTGTATAATTTTCTTATCATATGAATTTACGTTTAATTAATATTTGTTACTAATAATTATAAGCCTTTACAATGCAACTATTTTTGATTTTGCAATTTGTCATTGAAGAACTATGGTTGTACTGGTTTTTCATTATATTCCTTAGTAGTACTAGCTTTCCCAGCATCTAGCCTTCCCTTTCCAATCTTAGTATATAGTTTTCTGAATATTATTATTTAATTATCTCACAGTGTTTAGGGAAATGCTCCCCATAGTCAGTGCCATCAAAAGCTTATTGACTAAGACAAACTTAAGTGAATGTAAAAATTTAAAGAAAACACAGTGAGGGAAATCTCTGAAAACTGGTAGGAACTTCACCAACATATATCTGCGGATACTATCACATATCTCATATTCTGTAAACAGTGAGTGTGAGGTTTAGTATGGAGTTGAATTTAATCCTGATTTTTAAGCGTCTTACTTGTTACTTTAAGTCAGACCTAGAGTTTATCAATTGCCATTTATCATCATCTTCACTATTTTTTATCATGACGAGCCACTATTATCTCTCACCTAATTTCAATAGTCTCTATAATTGTTTTTTTACTTTCTCACTCACTTTGCCACACTCTACTCAACATAGCAGCCAGAGAGAGATTGTTTAAAGGAAACCATTAATTTCGATAGTGTTCCTCACATATAAAAAAAATCTTATGATAATGTACAAGGCCTTACAAGATAGTCCCTCAATTGTCGATATGAGTCAATTCTTTTAAATCTCACCTACTACTTTCTTCCCCGTGCAAATAAGTTTCACTTATTTTTCTATGAATTGTCATAGATGGGTGATTTTCATATTTCCTTCTTAAATTTCATGAAGCTGAAATACTCATGAATTACTTCGTTGTTAGTTTACCTAGAACTCAATACATATAAATATTGGTAGGAAAAGGCACAGTAATATAAAAACAGCAACAAGTTGTATTTGCTCTCCTTCTGAGAGTTTTTTGTTCAAAATGTAAATTATTACAGGCGTAAGTAGAGACTGAGTAACCATACTTCTGGTTGTGACAATTGTTTTGGTGTGTGAATCAGAGGGTACCATTAAATATTGTTGCATGAATTAATGTGGCTTCTAGAAATGCTTATTGTACACCCAAGTGGGTAGATTATGTATTAGGAGAATTTGGTTTAGTTTGTTGATAAAAAGCACATCTGCTGCAGGATGAGATAGGGAGAACTGCTATTAAAAGGAGATTCCAGTGACTGTTCCTTAGGAGAACAATTATCAGATCAAGTTTATTGATTACAAGTACTTAAAAAAGGTGCACCCTGGTGGAATAGTGGTAGTTCAGTCACCTCTGAGGAATACAGTCCTTGTACATACCAAGGACTCTGATTCTTGTCCTGGTCTGGGGTCAGGGGTGGGGAACAACCAATATGAACAATATAATAAAATAAAATAAAATGCTTCTTTCTCTTCTTTCTTCCTGCCTGCCTACTCACTCATTCCTCCCTATCACTTTCCTTTTAAAAAAAGTGCTTAAAGATTATATTCAAATTTCAATGTCTTTTTTTCATCCACTTGATGAGTAATTAAATAATCAGTACTATTTTTTATGTTCAATCCCCTCCAATTATTTTTAGCTGCCTTTCCACCTCTGTTCACTGTATTACTATCCATCTCTCCACTTCATTTTGGTCAAGTGAGTATGAAATTTCTACCCCTTTATAGTTAAAATCTAAAATAAGTGACATCATTAAAAGTTGGAGAAGATCATGCATTCTTGGTATAAGATTGTAGGATTGCCTGTACCATTTAAATTTTTGCATAATTTGTGCAGCTACTCCATATTCGAGATATTATAATGTCCACTTAATTTGGGTTTCCAATTCAATCGGGCATTATGTGAGTCATTCTTTAGAGTTAATATGGCATGTACTATTTGAAGGATCTTCTTTACAAAGAAACAGGGAGGAGAGAATACATTTCAAAACTGTCATCACATTTAGGTAGTATTAAGTGTTTATTAAAATTTTCCATAATGGAAATTCAGTGCGTAATAATTTTCTGTAGTTTAAAGTCTTATTTCAATAAGTGCTTAATATCCAAATTATACAAAGAACTCACAAAACTCAGTAACAGAAATAACCCGATCAAAATAGGGGAGAATTGGATCGATGTTTCTCCAAAGAAGACATAATGATAGCCACCAGATATATGAAAAGATGTTTTTGTTCACTTGTTATTAGGGAAATGAAAATCAAAAAAACAATGCGATATCACCTTGCACCAGTGAGACTGACTATTATTCAGAAGTCTGGAAAAAATGCCAGTGAGGATGCAAAAAAAAGGGAACACTTTCACTGTTGGTGGGAGTGCAAATTGGTGAAATACCTATGGAAAGCAGCATGGAGATTCCTCAATGAGAATGGAATTCCCATACAATCTTATCATCCCCACTTTTGGGTATTAATCCAAAAGACACACAAAAAAAATCTAATTTAAGGAGATACATGCTATCCCATGTTTATTGCAGAACTATTTATAATAGACAACAATTGTAACCTACCTAGTGACTGTAATCAGAAGAATGGATAAAGGAGAGGTGGGATATACACATCACAGAGTACTATACAGCCCTTTAAATGTGACTTCTGTCATTTGCAATAACATGGATAGAACTAGAGATTATACTTAGTGAAAAAAGTCAAAAGGAAAAAGGCAAATGCTGGATGTTTTTACCCATAAATGGAATATATAGAAACAAAGCAACATAACAGACTAAACAAAAATGACCACTGGACATTAGCAATGGAACTGAGGTTACCAGTAGAGAATGGGGAGGGGAGTGGGGGCAAATGATGGTTGAGTTCAATGGACAATGCTGAAGAACTTTTGGCAGTTTGGTTTAGAGCAGGGTGTTTTTTATGTATTGAGGAATGTGGAACCTGCATAAATGCGTTTGTAGTTTTTTTGTAAATCAAAACATCAATAAATATAAAATAAAATAAAACTTCATTTTATCACTATATAAAGAGAAATCATACTTGTGTGTCCATTTTGTAATGGGGTCATGATAGATACTAAAAAGTCAGGCCAATAAAACAAAGAAAAATGAGTAGATTTTAACATCTTAGTAATTGTAAATTCTAACTGGGATGTCTCATGTTGTAAAAATGTTTTCTGGTGGGGTAAATATTTTACCAAAGACACACATTTTGAAATGACAGAAACGTTTTCGTTTTTCAATAGCCAGAATTATATTATGAAGGCAAAGCTATAGTTCAGTATTTTGGAGAACAGCTTATGTCTTTAAAAAAAGTTTGCTTTTAAAAGAAGACCTTGACGACAAAGAATAAAACTTAAGTAATATTCCTAAATAACCACCTTATTTGTACCATTTTAGAAGAACAATTTTTTGTTTTCCTCTTGATATTTTGTCTCATAATAATTCAACACAAACCATAACAGCATAAATTGATTTTGTAAACTTAAAATGTTTTGAAATCGCATTCCAGGATATCTGTTTCTCCCCAAATTTTCACATTAAAAAAAGTAAATGTAAGGTGTCTAGTTTGGTAGTTAGATTAGCAAAAAAGTACTTCTTTAAATTCTAGGTAATCTTCCTTAACTTCTATTGATTTTATTAAACCATGAATATCTTTTTCAATAACAAAAGGACAAATCAATGCTAAAAAAGATAACCAATAAAAAATTTTAAAACGGCACAATCTGGTGGCTTAGTAGTTTATGTTGGACGCAGTCCTTATATATCCACAGATTCCTGATTCAAGATTCAGGGCCTAGAAAATAGCCAATGATAAATGATAAATAAAATAAAGGGCTTCTTCTTTCACCTCTCTCTTCCTGCCTAACTACTTACCCTCATTTCTTCCTGTACCTTTCATTTAAATTAAAAAAAGAAATTTAAAAGTAAATTCAGATAATTTTGATCTCATAATGAAATATGTGATTATGAATATATTAATTTTAATAAAATGTACTGAATATGAAAATACATTATCTAGGTATAATTTAATTTAATTAATATTTTATGTGATAAGAACATAAGTAAAATATTTCCCATATAATTTATTAAAACTTAATATTTAAAATTAGGAGACACCCTCTACAACTTAAAACACTTCATAGTTCCAGGTTTTAGCTCCATCACTATGGATCAAGGGCATATGAATGCTTGAAAGAGAAAGATAAGTTAGTACTTTGATAAAGAAATATGAAAATATCCATATATATATATATTAGAAAAATATTTCATTCCTAAGCACATGCTTTGAAATATTTTAGAAATCCTGGGCCTGTGAGAAAACAACCCTGATAATCTGATAGAGATATTTTAGGCCTTTAGCTGTGCATAGATTTAATGATTTACACTCCAGTTTTCTACATTTTATTCAACCACTGCTGTACTACATAGAGCAATAACTAACCACTAATTGAAGAAATTTCAATTAAATTTCACGGAAACAAAGCCAACAGAAGTAAATTTTTTAAAATAATTTGTATATTTAAACACTGTTGTTCTTAGGTGCTGCTGTACCAGAGGCAATATTTAATTTCTGAAAAATCATGTTCTCCCTCATTTTAACTACATGTATATTAAATTCAAGTATCTCTTACAGGAAAAAAAATATAGTATCTTCAATCTATATAAAATATCTAATATATGAAAAATGCATAGTTATATGTAATTCACCTACAAGGTTATATAGTTAATTGAAAGTCACTGAAATGTGCTTTAAAATAATAAGGAACAACTTCATTGGTTTCAGAACAGCAGTCTCCCTTTAAATAGTTATTTGCTTCTGAAATGTCCAATCAACAGAAAAGTGGTTCATTATAGAAAATTGATACATATATGTCACTAAAAAGCCTACAGTAGATATTCATTAGAGAAACATAATGAAATGTTTGACAAACATACGAGCATAGGCATAACTTTTTTTAGATTTAAAAAAACCAGCATCAATGCATTAAAGATACTTTTGCTTTTACAGATGATTAATAGCATTAATGAGAAAAATTAAACTTATTTACAATCTTGCAAGTTTTAAATACTCAGTGAACTATTTGTTCAATTTGTAAACTTAATAAAATTATGATGTTGACATTCCTAAGGATAGAGCTTAGTTTCCTGGCAATGGTGTATGGTGAAATTACTTGACTGCTCATTGGAGATGCAAATAATGTAATTTACTCAAATCCTCCACTTAATGATTTAAGATTTGACTTTTCAAAGTATTTGTTTTTCCAAACTAATGAAATGGACTTGAAAAGAATTAGAAGAAATTCTGTAGAATTGTGGTAGTGTAATTTGAATGACTTTATTTTCTATTAAAATTTTTACTGACAGGAGTTGAAGGTTGAGCTCATGAATGAATCTACTATTGTTTAGAGGAATTGTTTTTGTTGATTTTTTTCAGAAAGATATTCAGCTTTTATCCTTTATAATCTTAGCAACACCTTCCTTTCTAGATGAATAGTGATATCATATAACTTCATATTTGCTGGACATTATAGTAGCAAAAAATTACAAAAGGACTCCTGATTTTCTTAATACATAATTAATGATATAGGTAATAGACAACAGAACTTTTCATTAGCTTTATTATATTGGCAAGTAAATATGAACTTTTTAAAAACTTAAGTAGTTTCAAATATATAAGAATCTAGCATCTGGTTTTCTGTTTGTGCTTATACAAGATACACCTTTATTTTAGAAGCATTATTTATTTAGCCATTTATTTTTGATTGTTACTCTCTCCTCCCTGAGTTGGGAACCTAGGTTCTTGGACTTAATTTGTATTACCACTTAAAGCTGAAGTCACCAGGACACAACAAATATCATACCTTTTGATTCCATGGTTTTATGTTGTATTTGTTTGTTATTGATGTTAACTCACAGCCATCCTCACATCTATTATTCTGAGTTTCAAATCTTAATCTTAAATCTTACTTGTGGTCCTTAGCTATCTATGTTCAAGACTAAACTTGTGAATTTTTGTTGTTAAATGTTATTTGACTTAGTAAAAAGTTGCTACTGCAATATTTTCTGATTAAAATAAGTACAATAGAGATAGAAGTCAAAGTAATATGTAGGAAAATAAATTATTTGTGGTAATCATTTACTTAAATCAATTAATCTGTCTGATGTGTACTATCTGTGTACATCTGTACTATCATGTGTTCTCAGCCCTCTTACATCCATTATTTCCTTTCACTGAATTCAGAAGGGTTGCTTAAGGGAGAAGACTATACTTTTCCTAAATTCATAATTAGTACTTACCAAGAGAGTTAAATTGGATTTTGAAAATAATTTGTAATGCACTTTTAAAAATAGCATTATATGTTTTCTTGATGCTCGCGTTCTGATAATTGAAGTTGGCACAAATACTTATTTCAAGAATTTCAAGGGGTCCTGAAGCTCCAGGAAATAGAAAGATGTTGGGGTCTGATAGTCAAATCAGGAAACATAAGAAATATAGGCAGCTAATTACAAATTGAGGAAGAAATGGATTGATTCCAAGAAGGAGATGGTCTAAGCCATGAGAGTCCAGAGAAAGGAGAGGACAATTCAAGTGAGAGAAGTGGCCTTTGAGAAGATTGTTGAATGATCATGTGTGTATCACGAGAAAACGTGTTTCAGAAATAATACCAAGAATATTAAAGAAACAAATGCAAGACATATCTGGTGTGCACTGAATTACATCAAACAATTTAGTTTTGTTGGGTTAAATGGATGAAGCTGAGTTATTGGAAAAATTCTGTATTTTGTATTTGTATCTTGGTGTCAGGTAAAGGAGTTATGTTGATATTTGTTATTTGGGAATTTCAGAATCAGACCTGTACTTCAAGAAGTTTATGTTTGCAGAGGTACAAATATATCCCTATTGTATTTGTAGCCACTGCTACTAAAGATATACTGACAGCTGTGTACTGGTGCCAAGTAGTACTCACTGGTTCCAACTTCATATAGTGATACCATGTCATTTGCTTGAAACAAGCATAGTGAAACTGCTCACACCATAGAAATGGAAAATTCTACACTAGAGTGTGTTTGCCCCTTTTCTGAGAACTGGTACTTAAATTTTGACATATACACCATTGATTGACACTGCTAATTTTTACTGGTGATTTTAACTTGTATTACTAATTTTCATTAGTTAAGATATCAAATTAACAACAAAATTGGGAGAAGTTTATGGATGCTGACTGCAGAACAACAGTTTTATCCTCTAAATAAATAAGCCCTCTGATAAATGTAAACTTTGGAAAGCACCATGAATTCCTTGGAAGAAGTTAACTAAACATGCCATGATATTTTGTTTTTTCACACATATGTTATTTGTACTGTGGTAATTTATTTTTGTTTGTTTATCCAGACACCTCATGGTGGCTGATCCAAACATAATAACTACTACCAAATTGCCAAGTAAGTATTTATTTTTAATCTGAGAGGATTAAATGAATGACATAAGTGCTCAGAGCATATTAGAAAGACAATTTAAATCTCTTATTAAGCCATTTTACACAGAAATCAACATATTTATAGAAGATAATTATGGTCAGTTTTAAGAACAAATCCACTTTTTTTATTAGAAAAACAAAAAGCTTTCATTAAAAAAAACTTTTCCATGCTTCTCAAACAGTTTACTCTGACATACTTTCTCACAAGATTAAGTGGTATTATCCCTTGCATTTCAAATTTGTTACGCAGATTTAAATTTGTGTTGACAAAATTAAGTTGAGATAAAACAGTAACAAAGGGGAAACTATAAATATTCATCATTTGCATATATGCAATAAAGAAATTCCAAAGCAGAAAGAAAGGGAAACACAATGATCCATTTTCTTTTTTAGTTTATCTTGAGACTAAAAAGATATCCATACATATTATCTTACATTATAATAACTTTTGAAACATTTGTCTTTTTTACATAATATATCATCTGTTACATGAAGTAATAAGGATATGGACAATATACTAAAGTGATTATAATAATATATATAATGTAATTTAGAAATAACTTCCTTTGTGCTTCAAATTTCTCCAGTGTTCTAATGTTTTTAATCTTAAATATTTTTGGTCTTTATCCTCCATATTTGTCACATATAATAAGTAGGATTCCATTTTTGTCATTCTCTTTTGATTTTGATTGATGTTATTCTCACAAGGAATGAGACATTACTGGGCTCTTGAATTGATACTTTTTTGATAATCAATGAATTTAAAATAATTCTGTTATTTAGGTGCCCTGGCTCTTTGTTTAGCTATATTTTCACTTTGTCTGGGATATATTATTGTGCTGTATAGTGAAATCTGATGTGTGGCACAGTGAAACATAAATAGTTATGACTTAAACTTCTAGATAATTTGTAAAAATAATGTGGGACTTTTTTGATGATATTGTTTCTAAGAAGTTGGAGTAAATGGATTTTTCCATTCCCCATATTTCAGAAAGAAATTTGAAATCTGTTGTGATAAAACAAAAACACAGAGACACATTTTTTGAAGTCTAATTTTGGAACGCACAAAAGAAAGCTCTAACATTCTTGAAGAAAGCAAGCATCATTCAGCTCAATGAACTGTCAAAATCAAAATAGCTCTATACACAAGCAGACACTTTGGGCTATATACTCTTTTTATGGATAAACTTTAAGTGTAAGATGATTGGGTTCAATGAATTCAAATTTATGGAATAGAAAATAATATTTGCTGACTTCTTTTTCAGGTCAGGATAGAGGAATTGTGTCCGACCTGCGGAATAGTCAGCTGGGGTCCGGAGATCCACCTAGAACGGATGAAAGGGGTGGGACAAGAGGTGCGAAAAATGACAGCAAGACAACGAATTCTGATCAAGCTGCAAAATTTTATTAAGATGGAGGGACTTATATAGAAAGGGAAAAGAAGGGAAGTAGTTCTGATAGGTGGCCCCTGTGCATG